>NJDC01004258.1:3717-31709 GCA_002245475.1 Calephelis virginiensis
CCGCAAAGGACTATAATAGAGGATGAAAGTTTTTATATCAATCTATTCTACGCTAATGAAGTCGCGGGTAAACATGTAATAAATTTTAATAACTGATTTCATTGTATTTTTTAATTAGTTGCACCCCACAACGTTTTTTTATTGGTATTGGAAGGCAAACAAGCAGACATATTTCCTGATGGTAAGAAATTCACGTCACCTAGAGATACCAAAGGTGGTAGTGGTGCGCTGCCAACCTGAGGCCGGGATATTAGTCCTCAAGCAAAAGTAAGTATACCGGCTACCATATCATCCTATCGGAAATGAATGAAATTTATGAAATGAAATAAAATGAAATTTATATATTTGCGGGATATCTGTGTTATACGGAATGTTGACGGAATACGTCAACGGCAAGCTCTAAAGTTATGGCGGCAGGAATAGATGGTGGTATCAATCCGGGCAAGTCGGCGCGAAACTCTACCACCAAGTGAGAATTCACGATGTTAGTGACGGTGGGCCTATGCTCGTTTTTTAGGTGTTGATTGGCAGGAAGGCAGATAGCCCATTCTGCAAAGGAGCCTGCCTAACACGGGGAATATGTTGGTATATTTTTTATAATAAGCACACACCGATCCGAGATAACTTTGCACCACTTTAAGCTTCATCAATGTAAGTATAATATCTTAAACTTCAAGATCATATAAAAGACTTAATAAATTTAAAAAATGTATTAAAATTAAGTTGTGTGGTAAGGGTTATTTTAAGATTTCAGATTTTCAGAGTATTTAGAAGACATAAATGCTTGGGATTAATTGCTCCTCATACCAAGCTCTACAAATTAATTACAAATGTAATAAACTTTTGTAAATTAGATTTATAAGAAAAAGGATAACCCCGCTGAGTTTCTTTCGCCAGATCTTCTCAGTGAGTGGCTGCGTTCCGATCCGGTGGTAGTTTTTAGAATGATATAGACGCGTTACAAGAATCTTTGTGTAGATCTACGTAATTAAATATAATTTGAATTTATCAATTTTACAGGCGATGGGGTTTTTCAAACCTACGTTTACTAGTTGCACCGATGTTTACTCTAAGATAGTAAGCATGACAATGACATTTTGAGTTATTACGTTGTTTGTAATGAGTTGTATACTCGTACGTCTCTTCTAAACACGATAATTTAGAGTCCAACAATAATATATGATTCCACCACAGATGCAAGTAATGTAGCGCTAAAATTTATAGTGCTTTAAATTAATGCATATGAATGAATGATTGAATCACTCTTTTTTAAAAAAATGTAAAATTATAATGTACAGCCAGCGATAAAATTTGGAAATAAATTGTGGACACAGCGTAAAAAACTTTTGACATGAAGCTAACTCAAAAACACAATTTTTAATAGATAGTAAGGTATGGAGTTGGAGGTGGTAAGGTATGGAATTATTGTTTTTTTTTCGGTTTAGCATGTACGTCTGTCCATTTTTTCTAAGCTTTTTCCTAATTTCCTTTCCCTTTTTGTGCAATTTAAAGCAAAATATTCATATCATGTTTTATCGATTCAAATTCGGTATACTCCCACTTTTAATAATGTAATGAAATTAATTTTGATACATGTATAATTTTTGTACATTTTCATTTAATTTTGCTAAAAAATCGTTTCAAATACGTTTGTCATTACTCACACAGCGTGTAATATATGAGTATAAATAGAAGTGGCATTTTTTATAAACACTAAAAAACTAAAGTAATAAAGATAAGACTAAAATATACAGACATGAGACGGAAAGCGCGGCAATCGCTTTATTGTATCCACATTACCTTGATAATGACCAAAGAAAATCATGGGCAATTTAACGTACAGGCAACTGTTCATTTTGCCACAAACATGGTATTTTGTATTGTCATCGTCCTACTTATTGTGATCTACTATATGATTTGTATTCGTTTGTTTATGTTTGAGTGAATAATAAAGTGGTCCAGTGCAAGTAGGAGTAGCGTCCATGATGGGTTCCATAGTAGCATAGTATTCTTTAAAAATAATATATAGAGAGCAAATAACATTTTACTGGATATACCAAAACACCACTATTATTTCTGATAAGCACAAAATTACTTTGAACTTACAATACATGATTAATACAGTACACAAAGCTCTCCTGGTGCTATGAGACGACCGTGATTAAAAGATACGAAAGATGTTATAGTTGCTTCGCTGTCCAGTGACACAGTACAAATATGAAACAATATGGAAACTACTTACAAACTTTCGAGTCGGTACACTCACAGAAACATGAGCATCGACGAGGCCCCTAAACGGTTTTTGAGGTACTACAGTCTAAATATGGGTTGTACTAGGTAAAGCTTAGATCAAGTGCACCTGTTCCTAGTCCTTAAAATACGTGATCCAAATACCTATTTCACCTAGTCTCAGCTAGTCACACGTTGCGAGTCCTGTACGTATCAAGTCTAGGAAGAATAGATGAGATCATTAGTCACTAAGGTGAAAGTTGACACCTCTCCCTCATATTTTAACAGGCTTAGGACTGCAAACTTACAAATGCAGTATAACATTAGTCAAGAGTGCAATACTATTAGTACGTAACTTGGCGTATTTAAGAGATTTTAATTAATTTTATTTACAAATATGACTTTTATAAATTATTGCGTTGTCTCATTTCCACCTGCCTAAAGCAAGATAGCAGATATATAGCAAAACATATGCGAGTGAGACCGAATAATATGAACGAATGAGTGTTGTACGCGATACGCGGAAGCGCTGTCATCGAGTGATTAGGTACACGAGACTAGGTGGACTAAGTTTGCGAAAATTGGAATAGGTGCGGCCTAGTCCCCGAAAATACTTAATCTTCTGATCTGTTCTAGTATTTACGCCTAACCTCTACAGTGCAGTCTGCAGTAGCGTGTGCCGCCTCAAGACGAGTGGTTACGTTGTTATTTATTTCTGCAATGTTTTCAAAATTGCCACGAGCGTGTTTGTCATTTGCTGCGATAAACCACCGCCTTGACCTACCATTGTTACTACCTTCCTATAGGAACTATTTTCTACCGACTTGTATTATTTGTAAGCTACGTAATTATTGAAATTTCATTGATTGATAGTGAACAAGTAGTAGTAGATCAGTGTATTTCTCTTAGTCACTGGAGATAGTCAATATAAAACACGTCATATGACAGTCATTTGACGTACATTTTACCAAGTGATCATTACTAAAAATATTCGCAATCAGCCTCCAGAACAGTAAATGTTTAAATAAAAAAATCACATGACAACCCTATTGCCGTTACTTCAATGGAGTGTTTTTTTTTTATGTTATAGGAAGGCAAACAAGCAGACGGATTTCCTGAAGGTAAGAAATTTACGCCGCCTAGAGACACCGAAGATGGTAATGGTGCGTTGCCAACCTGAAGTCAGGATGTTAAGCCTCGAGCAAAAGTAAATTTACCGTCTACCTTACCCTCCGAACCGGAACACGTCATGACGTTATGGCGACAGGATTAGGTAAGGCGGTGGTACCAAACCGGGTGAGTCGCTTCGAAACTCTACCACCTAGTTAGATGTCACGGTGTTAGTGATGATAAGCCTATGTTCGCCTTTTACGAGCTACCTGGCAAGGAAGGCAGATGGTCTATTCTGCAAAGGAGCCCGGACCAACACGAGGATTAAGTAAGTTACTTACTTAACTTAAGGAAGTAAGTAAGGGGATTAGTAAGTGATTTATCAACTAGACTTAGTTTCTATGCTGTTACATATTTGTACTCTGCCAGTGGCCAGGGTGTTAATTCTAATATGCATGTCTAATGACAACCTTCTAGACTGAAACGTAAATGTACCAATATGGCGGCAATTATAAATAAGTAGGATCTTTTCCCGGAAAAATTACTGCAAAACATTCTACCACCAGTGGTCTTAATGGTAATGATCCTTCTCACCTATGCTTGCCTCTTACGAACTGGTAGGTAGTAACTGGTCTATTCTACACAGGAGACTCAGATCAAGAGATGAGAGTCATAATCAGGTGAAGTTGTAAAAACCTAGCGGTTAGCAACATATTAGTCATCTCAAAAAAAAAGGAGACGAGGGGCATAAAACAATAATTTTTTTATCTAAATTTTGTAGAATTTAAAACAGTTCTCTGCTAATTCATTATTCTGTTAAAATACATTGTTGCGAATGGACTATTAACTGGCAATTATTCAACATTGTATACTATCAATAGGGTAACTGACCTCAGCCACAATGCTATTGTAGTCCTCGTAGACCAGGTCACCGCAGGGCATGGTCTGAGATGTGAATTCAGAAGTACAGTTGCTGTCTACCTGAGCAGGTCTGTAGCATGCTGATATATTGGATGAGAAGTTAGACCAAAGGATATTTGATGAATTGTTCTCACATTCTTGTATGCGGCACCTGGAATCAAACAAATTTTAATTAAACATTTGATGATAAATATATTGTGTAATTTGTTTACATTAATTAAATATTTTTCACCTACTAAGTTCACTGATAAATGTATCTTTAGGATATCTGGATACTTTTCAAATATTATTTGTAATGTTGAAATATATGTACCAATTTTACTGTCTCTAAGTCTGCGTTGTATGAATATAAGTAACACAAAGACAGCTGTAGCAAAACCGTTTGTTTCTGACATAAATAGCGTAAAACCAGCAAGCTACGTAGGAAACCAGCATATCTAATAAAACCATTGCCAGGCAGCTCGTAAAAGGCGAGCATAGGCTCACCGTCACTAACACTGACTAGGTGGTAGAGTTTATCAGTGACTCGCTCGGATTAGTACCACCGCCTTACCTATTCCTGCCAACATAACGTCATGACGTGTTCCGGTCCGGAGGGTAAGGTAGCCGGTAAACTTACTGTTGCTCGAGGCCTAACATTACGGCCTCAGATTGGCAACGCACCATTACCACCTTTGGTGTCTCTGGGCGTCGTGAATTTCTCAACATCAGGAAATCCGTCTGCTTGTTTGCCTTCCAATATCATAAAAAAAAATGAAAAAAGTGGACCCAAAAACGCAGACTGGCTAGTCAACTAAGTGGAAAACCGAATAAAGAGAAGAAAGCGATTCCGGATCCCCACGTCTATATGTGAAGAACAACCGGGATCAAAGCTAGGGCAGTGATGATGACGACTGAGACTTCATTACTAGGATCCATACAAGCTATCTTATTGTCCGGTATGTTCCTTCGTAAATCTCTTCCACGATCAAAATGGTTTATGTATTATTCAAAGGAGTGACACCTCCTTCCGAGACCTTTCGAAAACAGCGTCTTTGTAATTAATGTGGAGGAAACCAGGCAGCACTGCAGAAATTGCAATTTATTATTTAATATGTATTATATATGATAAATCAATTTTTTTTGTTTTTCTGTTGAATAGTGATTTGCGAGTTTGCGTGTGTCACAAAATCTCCCGAGAAAAAATAACATTTTGCGTAACATATTTAAAAAAATAGAAGAGAAGTCTTTTAGAAATTCTTTAACGATATTGAAAATGTATACAATAAAAGTGATAACATCATTTTACCAAGCAGTGATAACACAACAAGTTATGGACATGAAAACCTATTTTGAATTACTTAATTCAAAATTTGTAATAACAGAACAATTAAACATTTTTGAAAGCCCACGACAAAATCGACATGTAATGTAGGTAGCTTAGAACCAAGATGTTTGGGTTAAAACTTAAAAATCTGCATCGAAATCGGTCCATACGTTTAAAAGCTCTGATGCCACTAACATTTTCAACGGTTGGACCGATTTCAATTTTTTTATTTGAAAGATGAATTTATCGAGACAGTTTTTAGCTACAATACATGTTTTGACGTGGGTTATCGCTTAATTTTAGTGTTATCTTAATATATATAAATTACGTGTCACGTTTTTTGTTCGCGATGGACTCCTAAACTACTTATCAGATTTCAATCAAATTTGCACACCGTGTGCAGTTTTATCCAACTTGAAAGATAGGATAACTTACACCTCAATTTATGATAAAAAAATTACCTTCCGAGCGAAGCCGGAACAGGCAGCTAGTAAAATATAATATCTAAATATCAATTAAGTCTATCAAATGAAAAAAAATATTCTTTTCTTCTTTCTTTCTTTAAGTTTTGGCCTTCACGTTAGTATTTAGCCATTAGTCAAGTAGAAATTTGCATCAAATTTTATATAAATTTCAATTAATTTTAATTAGTCATCAGTCGTAAGTCGTCAATAAGTCATGTCAGGCTCTTGGGTAAAGCGGTGGCCTTTTTACACAAGCTCATGTAACGAGATTTGGCGGCAACGAGAAAATATACGATACGCTAATTTCTTTATGATTATTTCATTTGTGCACTTTTACTGAACAAAATTGTACAAAATGCCACCAAAATTGACTAATTTCACTCAATATTAACACGAAATTCAATAATTATGAAAAAACTTCGACCATCTTTTCTCTCGATGGCGCCAAAACTCCAAATCTTTATTTAAAAAAATTAAGTCAGCCAGCATGTGTATTTTTCGCTGTTGTTTTGCCTGATTGTTCAGCAATCAGTGATTTACCTTGTTTTTGCTTGGCTATCAGTGATCCGATCTATTCATTTAATTCATCTGATAGCCTGATATTTTTTTAAAGAAGGTTTATTAACCAAATCCAAAGAGAAGGAGGTAGTTAGTTCACTATAACGTTAGATGACTAATATGTGTCGTGAAAACGTAAAGAAATAAAAACTAAATTCTAGTAAAACAAGAATTTCAAGTTATTGTGTGGCATAATACAAAAATGGCGTAATGGCTGGAAGCATCTTAAATATGTTTAAGTATACCTGAAGGGTACCTCAGCAGCAGTGAAGATGTAGTTGAAGTTGCACATGCTAAGGAAGGAGTCTCTGAACGCCAGCAGAAAGAGGAGGAATAGCTGGTACTTGCCAAAACTACCCAGCTCACTCAGTATCCCGTCGAGATTGAACTTCGATTCCCCTGGGATTGTTTCTTCTGGCATCTGGAAATTTTGTCTCATTTAGTTTCTGAATGCGAAAATTTACCGCATCAAGCTGTTACTGTTACTTGACCAGTTTTGAGGGAATATTATAACATAGTTCTAGCTTAAGTTTTAAGCAGGACTATCTCCTTAAATTTGTTAAAATATGAATAGATTTAGCACTTTTCCTATTACACAACAGACAATTTCATAATCTTCTGGGATTTGAAGTGTCCCAGTAACCTAGCCAATTATTTCAACTCAAATATTTTCAAAATAAGACATTTTGTGACCCGAGTAAGAAATGTTACCTACATACTTGACGTGTCTTTCAGTGTCTGTGGCATCATAATTTCCAAACAAAACGACTGATATCGATAAAAATACTTTTGAAAGCTAACTTCATTGAGGTGATTCTTAGCTAGGTAACGAGAAGGCATTATCTGGGATGTTGTTTTTATTTGCAAATTTTTGATAATTCTTCTATATACAATATATCAAGATCGATTAATTATTTTATTCCACCAAAAGTCCACATTAGAAAGTGTGGAGTATCTTACTTTGGTTATTGTCGGCTTAACGTTGTTCAGTACTACCTTCCCCATGATTACTTTCACAAGTGTACACCCATGGTTATACCTGGAACAATAAAATGCATTATAACTCATTTATGTAAATTACACTATGAGGTTAAAGAAGAGAACATTCTCTTATTACGTAAGGGCAAATAGTATTATAACTTTTGCAATTTAAAAGAATCCCCAACTTTAAAATCACAGAATAGGGAAAGGCGTAAGAGTGCCCAACTGGTGTAATATCTTCTTTAGGTAGATAAAGCTGTACTATTAGACCCCATATCGGATCGGAGCTGCCAAAACTGGTCACTGTTACAAAAGACGTTTGCAAGAATGCAGACTGAAATATGTATGCAAAGAAAATCAAAATAATAATACCATCAGGTATTTGAATAAGACGTATTCAGGGCAAAAAAAAGTAAACGACATCGTGCTCGTACAAGTGGATAGGATTGTGCGGAAATAAACGATGGCGCGATGTAAGTTGTTATTCCGCGATTAAACCGTCTTGGTAATATCCGAAAGAGGTCTCCAAAGTCTAGGCGTTCGTAGGGAGAGAATTTGGAAGAAGCTTGCCATTAGTTTGGTTGATATGTAAAAAAAACTGAAAACAAAAAAATAATCTAACGCCAAAACAAAGCAAAAAATGTATGTGCTGTCAACTGCATTTATTTATGGTACAATATAGCCAATAAACACAATATGGTTCTTCTGATGGCAAGAGACAAAGAGAGACTTTACATGTGTGCACATAAAAATAAATATAGATAAACTTGCCTATTATGTCAATTTAATTTAATTTCCTTCCAAAAATTTGAGTTTAATCGTTTGAAAAAAATGTTAGTGGTACTAACGTTCAGATGGTACAAATAGGTGATGCAATGATACCAAAGTAAGTGGTCGTAAAAGTCTATCATCTAATTGGCCATAAAATATTTTAAGACTCCTAATTTAAAAAAAAACACACAAAGGAACTGTGTCAAACACATAAAAGAATAATATTAATAGATAATGATTTGAGAGATATAGAGAAAATTAAAAATATTTACGAAGAAGATTTCAGAATAACAATAATTCATATTTTATGCAAGTATTGATAGTAGAAGATCCGAAACTATTTTCACTAAATTGATTATAAAATGAAATATATTACAATATTCATTTAGTATATTAGAATATTCATTTAGTATATCAGAAATCATATTAAAATAAATCCTGTACAGACTATTTTGAATTATTTTTAAAACATATTTTTTATAATCTGATTGTTTGAGGACAACCCTAAAGTTTCTGGTACTGGCCACTTACAATGAATAATAAAAACAATTAGAGAATTTAAAAATGGAACTCACTAGGAACTTTTTTTTATCTAGGTGGTAATGGTGCATTGCCAACCTAAGGCCGGGATGTTAGGCCTCGAGCAAAAGTAAGTTTACCAGCTACCTTACCTTCCAAACCGGAACACGTCATGACGTTATGGGGGCAGGAATAAGTAAGGCTGTGGTACCAATCTGGGCGAGTCACTGCTAAACTCTACCATCTAGATAAAAAAATTGCTCCTAGAGATTTCCATTTTTAAATTCTTTTATTGTTTTTATGTTATTCATTGTAAGTGGTCAGTACTAGAAACTTTAGGGTTGTCCTCAAACAATCAGATTATAAAAAATATCTTAGTTTAGCAGCGACTCGCCCGGATTGGTACCACCGCCTTACGGCAATGCACCATTACCACCTCTGGTGTCTCTAGGCGGCCTGAATTTCTTACCACCAGGAAATCCGTCTGCTTTTTTGCCTTCCAATATCATAAAACATAATCCGAGACAGTCATTTGTTTTTTTTATCAATTTGGCAGGATTCAGGTAATTGTGTGTCGCTATTATAATAAAATTGAATAGTGAAAACTGGCATTTGATGACTGAGTATCATGTTGTAGCTCTGTATGTTCAAGGTTTTGGAAAATTTAGATGTGGACGAGATTATTTCCATGTTCAGAAGCTTTGCAGTCGATAGATACCGCATGATTTAACGGAATATCAAAAACGACTTTGTTTAGAGTGGTGCCGAAAAATTAAAGTAAAGTTTAATAGATATAAGTAATTGGCTGCCTATAATATTGTGGCTGGTGTAGAAACTTAGGTGTATTGTATCAAACTCAACAGAAAAAGCTAAGCTAGTAATCTATTGCTTGAAAGTCAAAGGACAGCCATTAAACATTGTCACTTAAACAAATTACACAATATTACTTATTAATATCACATTTAAGGATTTAATTTTGATTTTGAGTTGTTTTGTTTAGGTGAAGGCTGTATAATGAAACATTTTATTTAAGGCACGTGTCTGAGGGTTGCAAAAATTTGCTTTAAAAGTTTTAAACAGAAACAGTAATCAAAAGTGAGGTAAAGTTATTATGCTGACTTAGTTAAGTACAAATAAAGATAATAAGACATGTATAAGTTGATATGCAATTTGACGACACTATTAATTATTTTAATGTTGTCATTATCTTTAACGAACAAACCGAAACACAAGAATGTTACTTATGTTTGAGCAGAAATACTTAAGCTAAAATTTAAATTGCACTTTTTTTTAAGAAAGATAACAATTAACTCTAGACATTGAACTCGTAACCTTGTACTCATTTCATTTATAATTTATTTTACCTAACAATTTTTATTTTCAAAATCTATGAAAATTTATTCCAAGTTCGGGAAAAGTACTAAAATTAAAATAGTTTACATTAAACCGTTTTGGATTCCGTATGTTTTGTGCAATAAATTTCAAATATAAAAACCTTTCGAAGTAATTGAGGTAAATGAACTCGAGTGGCGCGAATAATTGTGGTACTTCAATTTTACACGTTTTATCAATTACTAGTAAACGATGTATTGTTACCTTTATTTTTTCGCTATAAGCTGTTAAGTCATTCTGACTTATGACTTTTGTGTCTCTTAAAAAAGTTAATTTTTCATTTATAATTTAACTGTGTGATTCGCCACTGTATGTTGCGTTTCCGGTGTTGGACTTTAGTCCACGAGGTGTCGGCATAATCATTGTTTGTATACCTAGATAATTTACTTATAGTAAACGAAGTAAGTTTCTTACAGTTTTACTTTGCTAAAACTATACGATTTACAGATATGTAAGATATACTCATAATCAAAAACAATAACCAAGAATTGTATAGTTATTGTTACTAGTGGTCGCCCATTAGTCGAAATTTGACCAAAATAAATTTTAACATCTTATTGATAAGAACGCAATTTTTGTAAAAAGGGGTCCAAAGTTTTGGCATCACGTATTAATATATAGATTATATATTTTAACATTAACACTTATTAGTTAATTATAAATCTTGTTTAAGTTCAAATTGAATTACGTATCTTAAGCTTCGTTGTAAAGACAAATTTGCTTGTTTTTTTTATAAAAGAATAATACAGCGAATAAGCACAAAGCTAGTCTGATAAGACACTTCTGTGGTCTTTACAAACCATACGAGTACATGTTATAGATTCGTCGAGTATCCCGCAGTCGAGTGTTTCACTGGAACACGACAATGTCAAATATTAACCTTCCTGGGCACGTCTCTGCACATTGCTATTGGTCACCACTATCAGCAGTCTTGCTGGTATTGACCTATTTTACCTTTGCTCACCTTTTGCGAACTGCCAGACAGAGACTCTGTTATTTTATTGAATCAGGCGTTACTTTGCGGAAATCCATTATAAAAGATGTAAAATAAGCCTTTATTTTGCTAATTCCGCTTACGCTTACGCGGAATTAGCAAAATAAAGGCTTATTTTACATCTTTTAGAGACTCTGTTTGTCTATTACACAGGCACGCCAAAATAAATAGTGTAAAAGTCGGATATAAATAGGTATGTGGAGGCAACACCTCCACATATTTATATCCGATCAAAGTATCCCATTTTGAAAACTCTATTTGAAAGAAATAAATTTAAATTTGTAATTAAAGAAATTTTCTTCCAATTTAATGAATCATCTTTATCAAAAATAGGGAAAATATTTATTACAACCTCATTTGTTTCAAACGCTTGGTAATTATTACTTACATAGGTTTGAATTAAGTTGGTCCTATATTATGTAAACAAGGAAATTTTCTAGTTTGGTCATAATTGATAGGCATGTACAGACAGGGATGATCAGAACAATAAAAATTTAAAATTAAAATACTTCATATTTTTTTCAAATTCAATCAAATGTAAAAAATCCAATAAAAAGATTTCCACCATTTGTGGACAATATTTTTGCTAAGTCTATTTCACAAACTGTTTTAATTATTTCTCTGTGATACTGAACCTACAGTTTATGAGTTTTTATAGAGTTTGTTCAGTTATTCTCTTTTACATTTTATACAATTTACTAATACGATTTATTACACTTTCACTGTATTTAGCATAGAAATGTGAAGATATCGTCGGCTTTATTTGACATAATCCTTAAGACAACAAGCGTCATCTATTTCTGCAAAGGCAACATCAGCCCTCGGCAATATCATGTTCCGGATCTGAGTGCTTATTAAATTTATTTTTGTATTTATATACGTATTCTATTTATTAGAATCGTTGACAAATACCCATAACACTAGCATATTTTTTCAATTTGTGTAATTGGTCCGGGAATATTTATTATATATATAATAAAAAAAAGAAAATGGGTTGAGTTAAGAGAAATATTTTTTCAAACTAAAGTACTTACTTAATGGTAAAAAAAAACACAATGGCCAAACTCCACACAATATTGTTCACAATGTAACACTGAAGCTTGTGTCGTAACCCATTTTGTTATATACTTCATGGACAGACGTAATACATTACATAAAAAGGTTATTGTGTTTGAAATCCGTTAAATAGGTTGGATTAACGGTATATAAGTATTTGCTCCTACTTGAATCGTTATTCCAGCATTATTCTACTCCTTCCGAGTTCTTTTTCCTATTAGTATTCTTACTTTCTTTGATATTGCTATTCTTCTTTCGGTCTTAGTCAAAAGCTTAACTAATATATCAAACAGGAATAGATTATTTTATATTATATACATAAATAGTCAATTACAGGGTATTAACTAATCTATATATTAATACGTGATGCCAAAACTTTGGACCCCTTTTTACGAAAATTGCGCGGACGCAGCAGCATAACTTTTGGCACACTTATAGTTTATCTGTAGGAGAAGTGCAGAACGCTAAAATTTTTCAATAATAATGCTTATAAAGTACATTAAATCAATCAATAACACAATACCCAAATTACCATGCATTTGAAACACACAAACAAATATATTGATAATAACGATAAAAGATCACAGATGGCGCACTAAAAAGTTTGGATACAAAGTAGTTGGTCTTAAGAAATGAAGATGGTTTTCTTATCAACAAGATATTAAAATTTATTATGGTCGAATTTCGACCAACGGGCGACCACTAGCATAATTTATTGTAGTTTTACAACTTTGGAATAGTGAAAACCAAAACCTCATGCAATATCTCCAAAGGTAAGTCTTCTCGTAATATAGTTTGGATGTGGCATCGCAAATCATTTTGTATATCTTATTTATTCGATTTTTATCCTAACTATATTTTTATATGCAAATAGTTATAATGTTTATTTTTCAAATTTATAATTATTTCCTCCTTTTCATTTTCATTTAAAATTTAGATGAAATGCATAGCACTTATTATTAATAAAGATAAAATAATATGAGTTTATTAGGTTAATAAATAAACCTTAATAAAATAACATATAACTTAAAATATATATTCTCACCTACCAGCCGGCCCGGTAAAAGTTGTTTTGTCTAAAATATGAATACCGAGTTCTTAGATTTTTTAACGCTCCGTCAAACTGTTTTTTTTTTGCTTTCATAAGAATACCCTGGTAAAAACAACAAACAAAAAAGTTTGGCGTATACGCTTGATATGGTGACAAAAAGAAATAGTTATTCATTATGCATGTTAGGTTAAAAGTTACAATGTTAAATTAATTACTATTTTCGCATTGCATTCGTAGATTTTTCCTCGTGTTGGTCCGGGCTCCTTTGAAGAAAAGACCTCCTGCAGAATAAAGCAGTTAGCTACCTAGCTCGTAAAAGGCGAGCATAGGCTTACACTAACACCGTGACATCTGACTAGATGGTAGAGTTTCGCAGCGACTTGCCCGGATTGGTACCACCGCCTTACCTATTCCTGCCGCCATAACGTCAGGACGTGTTCCGGTTCGAATGGTAAGGTAGACGGTAAACTTACTTTTGCCCGAGGCCTAACATCCCGGCCTCTGATTGACAACGCACCATAACCACCTTTGGTGTCTCTAGGCGAAATCCATCTGCTTGTTTGCCTTCCAATATCATAAAAAAAGACGTCAATTAACATTAATCTATATCATTAAGTTACAATTTTGTGTTAAAAATGTAAACTTAATTACCGATTGAAAGATAAACGACGTCTTTGAGTAGGACCATTAGTATTTTGGTATTATTATTATTATTCAATATAAAGAAAAGTATCTTCACGCCCATATCCCCGAAGAAGTAGGCAGAGCCATAACCAGGGCACCCACGACTAGCCGAAGATACTAAGTCCCACAATGTGATAGGTGGTAAGCCTATCGCCAACCGGGCACTTATCCAATCCCGAACAACATTTTTTTGTTAGGAAATTGGAAAAACCCAATTTTCTTTTTGTTGCCCGACCCGGGATTCGAACCTGGGACCTCATGCAGTCAAGTCCAACTACTAAACCGCTAGACCACAGAGGTGACAAAAAGTGTTTGCATAAAAAGCGAAATGACTGTGTGTGAATGAATGTGTGTGGAAAGAAGTCAGACAGGTCTGCCAGAATTGTAAGATTTGGCACCCGATACTATCTGCTTACCCCGTAAGGAACTTGAAGTGATGATATGTATGTACTAAAATATAAAGGTTAATTAATGATGGATTTGTATCTTGACAAGCTCAAGGAATATCAAGAAATATACATTGATCTACGCATTTGTTTATGCACGAGATTAGTGTGTTAACTATTAGGTTTTTATCGCTTTTTAATGCCTTAATACTTACTCTTTCAATGCTACAATTAGTATTAGGGTCAAGATTATCGATTAGTTTAATTATTTCCTAAAACAATGTCGCAAAGTTTAGTCGTTAAAGTCTTACGCTCGCTCAAAGGATTGCGATTCTTTCGCCACTTGCGATATTATAGTGGTATTACCTTCAAATGGGCTATGCCAGTTGTCGAGGAAAACTATTAAATTGTATTTTCTTCCCGCAATAGTTTTCTAATTATCATAGATTTATCAAGTTAATTACTTTTCATATTTTATGATGTTTGTTACATCAATAAAGCATTTTTATCGCAAGTTCCTTTTGTCTTTTGAATAGTTTTTGCAATGATATATTTTTCTCTACTGTCAAATTGTTGAAGTTTCTCTTTGATTCATCATTGACGCAGTTTTTCCATACTTAATTCATTTTCTTTATTCCATCTATGTTCACCAATATGTTTAGGGAATT
This sequence comes from Calephelis virginiensis, assembly GCA_002245475.1. Lineage (NCBI taxonomy): Eukaryota > Metazoa > Arthropoda > Insecta > Lepidoptera > Riodinidae > Calephelis > Calephelis virginiensis. The sequence continues at coordinate 18,808 of NJDC01004258.1, forward strand.
TATATATTTTTGGTTTTGCATAGGTGTCATTTGCAGACAAACATAATACACCACCTGATTCTAACACCAATTACTTACAGTAACATAATCTGCTGTCCTAATCTAATTTATATATGTAACACATACAACTTAAAAATGTTTTGTATTCCACCTAAAAGAACAGAAAATATTCTCGATTTGCCCTGCATTAAAGTAGTAACTACACATATTGCTATCACTTTACAAATAACTCGTCGCACTGGTTCCCAGAATGTGAGAAGCCTGGTTAACTGTCATACCTTATGTCATCCCTTCCTACCGTGATTCGTGACAGCCCTTCTTTACCTACTTTTAAGAAAAGATTGAAGGAACATTACTTATCGTTGACACAATAACATACTCATATATTATCCTACTAAGATATTTTAATAATTATAATTGTACCTGTTTTTTTTTTACACACTTTATTAGTATATTTTTATTTATTCGTTCTAAGTATAGCTATAGTTAATTGTTTTGTACACGATGCCTTCCATTTTATTTTCACAGCTTAATTTTTTTGGGTTGGCTGGAAGAAATTTCTTTAGTTAGAGATAAGCTCGCCTTTTGTGCATTTTTAACTTCTCGTGTATTTTGTGTATTTTAGTTTTTGTGTGCAATAAAGTGTTAAATAAATAAATAAATAAAGCTGTGTATGGAATTAATTAAATGATTTCAATTCTTGTAATGTATAATCCCGTTGGTCCAGCTATCCTGTTCAGAATAGATAATCTGCTTCGTGTCAGGCAGCTTGTGAGAGATGAGCAAAGGTCTAATGGGTCATTACCAAAAATCGGAGTAGGTAGAGCTATTTAGGTTCATAGACCGCAAACATAGATGTTAATATGGATATGTCACGGGAATTCCGACTGATCCGGGCGTGAAGATACTTTTTTTATCAATGAAAAATATGGTTAAATTTTAGAGGTTAATATTGTCTTATGATTCACAAATATGAATAAAAACAATGCTAGTTTTTTAATTCAATTGTTAAATAGGTACGAATGACTAATATTAGTATGACTGTAGATATGCCTAAAACATTTGTTAAAAATGTTATTTGTCAAATTCTCATGATTTCCTGGAATTTGTGTCTACCGTCTTATTCTTATTTTTAACCGACTTGAAAAAAGGGTGTCCTCGTATCTTCTGCACATTTTTTGTATGTTTGTGATACGATTAGATACTGCTACAATATTTGATGTATGCTTTTCAAGAGGTAGATCCATAAAGTGAGTACCTAATGCTATGGGTCCAATGGTTGCATCACAATCTATATCTTCAGGGATACCGGTGTGAAGATACTTACTTTTAGTGAATGAATATTTCATTTTATTCATTAAATTAAATTGATCATAAAAATGGCCGAAGCGATTAAGCTAAAAATTAGTGGGTAGGTAGCCCAAAACCAGGAAAAGGTTAAGGGATACTTTTTAATTATTTGTCTGCATGAAAACTAGGTAAAACAACATTTTAATTTTTCCTATACAAACTGAACGGACCACCCGTTTACCGGATTAGCAAGTTTCATAAAAAAAAATGTGAACCGTCACGGGACGCTTGGCAGATGTGAAACATCGACATTATTTTGTAAAAGTTATATGCAAAAAATAACAGATTGTGATGGAAATTAAATATGTCGTAATGATAAAATAAAATATTACGGTAGGAGAGAATCGCACAGTCAATTGCGCATGGCGACGCGTCGCCACGCCGGACACACTACTGCATATAGACTGTATATATATACCAACATATAACATCAAGCGTCGCCACGCCAGAAATCTGTTTTACATGCGCCTATTGATGTTTCACATCAAAAATTAATTCCTATTCCCCTTGGTCATCCCATTATGAGTGAGCTGATAAATCAATTTTGCTTATTCTTTCCTGGTGTGTCAGTAATAGAAGGTTCAAGACAACGTCTGTCGGCTCATCTAGGGTTTAATAATTATAAGCGTTTTTGATGTAGGAATTAGGGGCTTAACACGTGACCAAAGGTTTGACGACAAAGTAAATAATAAGACAAGTACAGTCGCTCTGAATCACGCTATCGCTTTGTTTCCAAAACAACCATTGTTTCACGCTGATTCCCAAACGACCTTCCTACCATTTGTATCAACATACTTCGACTATCATGATTAGTTATGAGGTTTTTAGTTTGAGATATGAAAAAATAACACTAGGCAGGATTTAAAACAACAAGACATGTCTACCTATTGCTGTTTACAGAGGTAGAGTTTTACAACAATTATGATTTGTCGATTATTACAAATTTATTAGTTTTCGGCGTTGTTGTTTCGATCTGGGTAGTGTAATATTATACCTGTGGATACTTTAATTTTAAAACCAGAAATGAACATGGTTTCGCTTGAGTTCATATTAAACTATTATTAGTGCTGCTGTGCAGCAACATGCCAGGGTAGGGATCCATCGTCTTACATACATACATAGTCACTAAAATCTGATATTTTTTAATATAAAAATTAATTTTAACAATATGCTATTTACCGACATTTTTTATTTTATACTTTAATTTTAATTTCGATTTTAATTTAGATTTTATTACTTATTAATTTAATTTTATAATTATTGACGAATATATTTTGTATTTCTTACCCCTGTTTTTAGGGAAAAGTCATAACCTGGTCGACCTTATCTATTAATATTTTTTAACTACCTGCATGTTTTGTTTATATTATTGTCATACATTAGGATGCTGATGAGATAGGATTCGTTTATGTATTTTTTGCAATATATAATGTTAGGTGTTTTTAAAGGCTGTAATAGTGCTTTGATTACTGTATGTGCTTGTCAAAAATTATTATAATGTATTTTAACTGTTGAGGTATTCCAAGTGTAACGAATGTTGTACCTACGAAATAAAGACGACGAATTGGAATTGAATTGGTACCATTACTTCGTTGAGCGGGTAGAACAGCTGCTAGATTTGCACAATAGGTCTAACGTAGCCCAAATTCTGGACATCGACACACCCATAACATAATATCTAAGGTCAAAATTATCTCTTACCATCACAAAAGTCGTGTGCTCAATCAATGACATCTCAGAAAAAAAAGTCATCAACCCCTCGGAGAAATCGGAAAAATGCCTGTTATTAGTAATAATACTATTCTCTTCTACTATGCTCTTCCATGTCTAAGCCGCTAAACCGATTTTGATGACATTTGATATGTTATAGCTAAAAATCCAAGATATTTTATTGAATCAGGCGTTACTTTGCGGAAATCCATTACAACTGATGTAAAATAAGCCTTTATTTTGCTAATTCTGCTTAAGCTGTGTAACTGTTGTGGCAAATAATTCTCCAAATGACACAAAATGTGACAAGCCTAACTGACGTTCCCACTGCCCACTTCCGCGTTAATTAGGATAAAGGCTAGTAAAAAGGCTAAAAAAATAAAGGCTAAATTTACATCTGTTAAAAATCCGAGTATAAATATAAGCTATTATTTCAAAAATTAATCGCAAAGTTAATATGAAAATGGTAACTATTTCACGCTGACAAAGTTGTGAGCAAACAGCTATTAGTTAATATTTATCTATGTATATGCTAAAACTAAAGCCAGTTCTGCAATTTTGATGTCAAAGCAGAATATGCACACAAACATACACTTTTTGCATTTAAAATATTATGGATATAATAAATAACGGTTGGCACAAATATAATCTATTTATAATTCATCGTTTACTTGTCGTATTTGTCATTGTCATAATTAGGACAAATTCTGATTACAATTGTGGCTAATTGCGAGTCCGACTTGCCCTTGAGAGGTTCCGTGGTAGCACATTTTTTTTGAAATGGCTAATTTGTTGCTAATCGCTAGGTTTTTATAACTTCCCCGGACTATAGATTGCACTGTACAAATATGAACAGTATGGAAACTAAGCCTAGTTAAGCTAACTAGTCCCCCCCGTGTTTTCCCCGTATTGGTCCGGGCTCCTTTGCAGACCTAGTACTAGACCATCTGCCTTCCTGCCAGGCAGGTCGTAAAAGGCGAGTACAGGCTTATCGTCATTAGCACCGTGACATCTGACTAGGTGGTAGAGTTTCGCAGCGACTCAACCGGATTGGTACCACCGCCTTATCTATTCCTGCCACCATAACGTCATGACGTGTTCCGGTTTGGAGAGTAAGGTAGCCGGTAAACTTACTTTTGCTCGAGGCCTAACATCCTGGCCTCAGGTTGGCAACGCACCATTACCACCTTTGGTGTCTCTAGGCGACGTGATTTTCTTTCCATCAGGAAATCCGTCTACTTGTTTGCCTTCCAATATCATAAAAAAAAGCGAGTAACAACAAGGTTATAATTTTATACTTTTATAAATCAAATATCAATTGCTACGTAGTTTACAAATAATATAAGTAGGTAATCTCATGGTTAATCCCAGCAAAAGAGAAAACGCGCTAGACATTTAAAAAAAATATCACAAGTATAAAAATATAACAATGCAACGTCAAGATGTGCTGACGTGACACTCGATATTACAGTACTAAGAGGCCTCATCATTTATATGTATATAAAAATTGGAAGAATTATACAAATTTAATCTTACCTTATAGTTAACAAATTATATGCTTGTGTTATGGGTGTTAGTTGACTATACTAATAAGTAAATAAATAAATATCCCTAGATTAGTTACACAAATTGAACCAAAACCCAAAGTAAGCAATGTATATGCTTGTGTTATGGGTGTTAGTCAACTATACTAAACCATAAAAAGAATAAACTTAATAAACAATGCAGACATCTAAATATTCCTCACACAAATGTCTTCACCCGTCGGGAATCTAAACTGAGCATCGCGGTTGGTCGATGGAGTTGGGTGTGTAAGCTACATCTTCGACCAACAAGGCAGTCAAATGTGTGCGATATGTACTCGTAGTTTCCGTACTCTACAAGATTAGGGATAAATAATGAAATCAACAATTGATAATAAACTGGATATCGTGAAATACCATACCATTTTTCAACAGGGAAAAATTTTTTTTTCTTAACATTACCGACTTGTGTATATGTAAAATTTATATTTTTGTGATTTAAAATGTATCTCAAAAACTGCATGCTATATCTTGTGCAAACCCATTTTTGTTAAAAGTTTTCATTAGCATAGGTTAAACCAAATTTGTTAATTTTTTTATTCCCTTATTTTAAAATTTAGAAGAAATTAATTACAAATTTTACTATTTCGGAATTGTACATCTTTTAAACGATTTACTTTGAAAACAAATAGTTTGAGTAATCTTGTTGACATTTTTGAGACTTCTCTATAAAAATCCTATATAAAATAAGTCATAATATTGTGCCTTCCTGCCAGGCAAGCAATGGTTAAATGGGTATTATCAGCAAGATCACTGGTTGTCGAGTACTGTACTGCAACTCGTCGTCTTGCTTATTTCTGTAGGAACCAGCTGGCAATCCTACCCTTTCATGGGTTCGCCGGTAGACTTGCACAATATATCTAACATTCCGGCAGAACAGCGCCATCTATGGTGTCTATGGGTTACGGCTATCTCTAACCATCACGAGAGCCATGTGCTTATTCGCTATCTTTATTTGGTTAATCACTGACGAGGTCATCGAGATAGTTGACAAATTTATGGATTATTAAGTATAACTGAGAAACTTCTAGTCGGATCATGATTAAATTTATACGAGACCACCTCAGAATTATGACCTATTTTTCAAAAAAGGGCTATCAAAATAGGTTGAATGAGTTTTTGGCGCCAGCGAGAGAAAATATGGTCGAAGTTTTTTTCATAATTATCGAATTTCGTGTTAATATTGAGTGAAATTAGTCAATTTTGGTGGCATTTTGTACAATTTTGTTCAATGAAAGTGCACAAATGAAATAATCATGAAGAAATTAGCGTATCGTATATTTCCTCGTTGCCGCCAAAACTCGTTACATTAGCTTGTGTAAAAAGGCCACCGTTTTACCCAAGAGCCTGACATGACTTACTGACGACTTATGACTGATGACTAATTGAAATTAATTGAAATTGATATAAAATTTGATGCAAATTACTACTTGACTAATGGGTAGGTAAATACTAACGTGAAAGCCAAAACCTAAAGAAAGAAAGAAATAGGTTGACTACTGACGGACTAATCACGTTACAAACATACTAAAAACATATCGTAAAATTGAAAACCCTTTAATGTTTTTGGGGTCGCTCGCTTTAAAAGTAGACGTAACTGACAGACATCTATTGAGGTTCTTTTATGTGGGTTGCGTTTTTTCCCATTCTGCTACAGAACCCTAAAAAATGTCTAATAAGACTTATCACATCAAAAATTTGCTTAGACACATTACCAAGTAACCGTTTTATTTTAATGACGTTTTGTTTATCATAACATGACATAAAGATGTGACAACCTTATCGCCAGCTAGTGGAATCACTACGTACAAAACAAAGTCGCCTTCCGCTCTCTGCAATATGAATGCTTAGATCTTTAAAACCACACCACGGACTTTGATGATGATACAAGAGGAAGGTTTATAATATGTACCAGTCAAAAAAATCAATAAAAAGTATCTTCACGCCCATATCCCCGTAGAGTTAGGCAGAGACACAACCAGGCACCCACGACTAGCCGAAGACACTAAGTCCCAAAATGTGATAGGTGTCAAGCCTATCGCCAACCGGGCACATGTTCAATCCCGAGCAACGTCTCTTTTATTAGAACCTAAAAACCTAATTTTCTTTTTGTTGCCCAATCCGGGATTCGAACCCGGGACCTCAGGCAGTCAAGTCCAACAACTGAACCGTTAGACCACAGATTTCATATATTTTTATAAAAACGCCATTTTTATTTATCAAGACCACCTACTTTGTTTCCAAACATTATGCGTGCGAAAATGCGTGCTTGTTCGCTATCTTACAACATATGCCTAGTTTTAGGTTTAGTGTAGAGTCTGAGAAGTCTGAAGTAAGCACGTGGTTGGAAGCATGAAGATATCTTATCAAGCAGAGTTCAAAACGAAACATTAACATGTATACATTATTACAACGTTAAATACTAATTAAATTTGTTGATTACTGTTGACCTCAAATAAATACTTGCTCTAGACGATAAGCAAATTTTGGCGAAATTCAGCTTCCTTTATCTCAATATAACAGAATAATTTTAATTCGTGAAAGTCTGTGTTGCCCGTGTAAAGTGTAATAATGAATGAAGTGTATGTAAAAAAAAACATATTCCGTGAAATGTGTTGAGCTGTTACAAAATGTTTATGCCAGGATATGCGACTACATCTCCTCGCCTCTAGCACAAAATATAAACTCCGCTGTGGGACTTCAAGAGGTCCAAGTGCGATTCCCGGGTAATAAACAAAATAGTTGTCATTTGTCTAACAAAAATAAAGTTGCCCGGAATTGCAAATGTATTGTAAATGTATTATTATATCTGACAGGTAGTGTTCAGTGTTTTTGAGGTTAGCTTTGTGCTTCCTAAAGAATTCTGCAATGACTAAAACAGCTGGAAATCTGATGGCTCAAGGTCAGGGCTATATGGAGGATGCATCAACACATCCCAGCCAAGCTCTCTCAGTGTTTGCTGCGTGGCTATAGATGAGTGTAGTGTGGCGTTGTCACGGCGGAACACCACGCCCATCCTATTCACCAGCTCCGGCCGGTTTTTCGCAAAACCTTTTTTAACCTTATCAGTTGCTGACAGTAGAGGTCAAAATCGATAGTTTTACTCGTTGAAAAAGCTCATAGATTCCTTTCCATTCGCACCAAAGCAGCACACCACACCACATAGCATCACTTTATTTCGACTCAGTCCGGGCTTAGTCACGGTCAGTCGGGCTTGTACAATGCACATGCTTCGACCATTATCCTTTTCGCACATTTTTATCGTAAGTTTTTACTAGGTGGTAGAGTTTCGCAGCGACTCGCCCGGATTGGTACCACCGCCTTACCTATTCCTGCCGCCATAACTTCATGACGTGTTCCGGTTCGAAGGGTAAGGTAGCCGGTAAACTTACTTTTGCTCGAGGTCTAACCCGGCCTCAGGTTGGCAACGCACCATTACCACCTTTGGTGTCTCTAGGCGGCGGGAATTTCTTACCATCAGGAAATCCGTCTGCTTGTTTGCCTTCCACTGTCATAAAAAGTCACTCATTTTTCATCACCTGTAATCAATTGTTTAGGAATGGTTCAATATTGTTACTTTTTAACAAACAATCGCAAATGAAAATACTTTCCTAATGCGTTTAGGTTTCTCTCAGTGAATCATGTGGTACCTAAATGTCAAGTTTTTGACGTGACAACGTCTTATAATTCGATGAAGCCGGCTGCATGCACCAAAAAACATAACTCATGCGGCGTTACCTCGCTCTAAGGCGTGCTATTTAAGGCTTGAAGTGCAAGCGAGAGCGCGGAACGAGCGACAAAGAGGCACAATCGGCCTCCGTTCTTATGTCGTTATCATGTTCAACTATCGTCAGTAAACCGACTTCACAGACAACTGCTATTTTTCTTGTACCCACATTTTTTTAACAACTTGAAACTGTTTTATTATCAACACTCAGTTCTTTAGTCGATCTTGCTTTACGTTCTCAAAGATGGCACCGATTTTATCCGTGACAGAGCGAACAGAGGAACCTCATCTTTCACACTAAAATTTCTGGACTTAAAATGCTTGAACTACATTTGTGCTACTCTTATTGATACCACATTAAATCCGTAAGCCTCAAAAATTTTATTCGCGGCGTTTATCGCATTTTTACCTTTTTTGTAATAAAATTTTTATAATGTATCTATTTTTTCATCACATACTTTCATTTTGCTTGCTTGAAAAACAATGGAAAAATGGCGGGAACCAGTTTTATTATTTATTTCATCTTCAGAATGTCACGTTTAAAATGGCATTAAAACCAGCCAGTTAAATTCAGTACAGCCAAAGAGGTGATCTTTTGTATGATAATAGGTAAAACTAATTCCATTTTTATTTGGTTACTATCTCGTAGTTTGGTGTATCCGCCAAATGCATCGATCGTCTGTGACTCGGTGTTGATTTCCAACAGAGACAATTATATTATTTTAATTATATATATTTGTCCTTATGACAAATATATATTTTTTATGCATTTCTGGGTGTTTTGGTGTTTAACAACCTTCAGAAAGTATCTTTAAAAGATAGAGCCTATGTTTGAACTCAGGTCTTCAAGCATATTCATATACAATTTCACTAGAATCAGTCTGGCGGTTTATTCTTAAAATCGTAATAGATAGTAAGACAGACTCACAGACAAAAATTCTGTTGTATATTTAGTAATAATTAAATTATTGACTACAAAAAAAAGAAAATTTGTTTTTTCCAATTTCCAATAACAAAAATGCTGCTCGGGATTTGATATGTGTCCGGTTGGCGATAGGCTTGCCACCTATCACATTGTGGGACTTAGTGTTTTCGGCTAGTCGTGGGTGCCCTGGTTGTCCCTCTGCTTACCTCTTCGGGGATATGGGCCTGAAGATACTTTTTTATTACCTAAAATTATTCACCGATTTATTACATTACTTCGGAAAATATACAAATTTGTGGTAAAATCCTACAGAAAATTATATTTTTTATTCTCATACACGTCACAGTCATGATAAATCAAACTTTATTTTACCTTCTAGTACCCACTTTGTGTTAAAAGCAAACGCTGCGAAACTTTCATCTATTTTAAAATAACTACTGTCTGGATACAAGGATCGAAATCTATACGTTTTCTTAGTAATCTATCCTCTCGCATGTTTAAATGAAATAAAAATGTCTCCATAACTTAGTTATTCTATTAAACAATTAAAATAAATGTCTCAAGAGATAGCAGATTACGGATGTTCCATATTAAAGACAATGTGGTATAAATAATAACGAAGCAATTACTAATTTGTTTACTACGTCGGGGATATTATCTTAATTTGTAATGTTTATTATTTTGCTTAACAATGCAATGACGAGAAATCGTAATTACAGAAAGTTGGAGTGTGTTATTTTATGAAATGATAACTACCTACGATCTTTTAGGTAGTACGTAGAAAGCTTAATTTTGCACTATATCCGTTTTATTAATAAACATGGACTAAATGGATTAAAAATAAAGTTGATATTATAGTAAATTATCTTCATGCCCAATACAGTCTTTAGGTATTATAAGGTCACAAGGGGTCAGTGCCCTGGGCCCTCTTAGAGGGCCCCGAAGGATCTACAATTTCACTCACATTTAACCATAAAATATTTTGGTTGGGTGCGTTACGTTTTTCTCGTTGCTCTAATTCGAGAGCGTTCAATTTCGCAGCTTAATAACGATTAAAAAATTTGTCAATGATTTTGGCGATAGAAATTGAGATTATTCGTAAAATTGAGTTTGAGGATTTAATAGAAGATTTTGAAAGAAACTGTTATAATAATCATAAAGAAAAACAGCAGCAGGTACTAATATTATTATTAATAACGTACTGTAATTACGAGTAAATAATGAAATTGATTACCCAAAAAATCATAGCGAAAAATTTTTTATAGTTTGGTTTCTTTATATTTCAAAAGTTTCTGTGTGCCCAAGGGCCCCAGCATAATCTAAGGTGGCCCTGTTCATACCCACATCACCGAAGAACTCTTAAGGCGTAGTCACAACTAGGTCATCCACGACTAGCCGAAGACACTAAGCCCCGCAATGTGATAGGTGGCAAGCCCATCGCCCACCGGGGACATATCCAATTCCAAGCATTTTTTTTTTATTAGAAAAGTGGAAAACCCCAATTTGTTTTTGTTGTCCGACCAGGGATTCGAACCCTGGACCTCAGGCAGTCAAGTCCAATAACTTAAACGTATGTGCCCTATTCAATCTTACGTTATTTTTATTAAAATAGAAAATAAGCTGTTTCTATTTGTTGTTGCCCGACCCGGGAATCGTCTCTAGACCTTTAAAAGTATAGTGGAGTACAGTCTGTACCATATGTACTAAGGATTTTGACCAGGTCGAACATTGGAGAATTTTACTCCGAGTTATTAATAAGACAGTATACGTATAGGAAATCCTGAGTCCATAATTCTCCATGATTGGAAGCATAATATACTACGTCGAGGTGTGTGTACAAAACCACTTTTCTATTATGTGCCTTAGAAGATCTGCAAGGATTAAACAGACAATTGCCCCGTATTGGTCCGGGCTCCTTCGCAGAATAGACCATCTGCCTTCCTGCCAGGCAGCTCGTAAAAGGCGAGCATAGGCTTAACGTCACTAACACCGTGACATCCTACTAGGTGGTAGAGTTTTGCAACGACTCGCCCGGATCGGTATTACCAAGGCGGTAATACCGATCCGATTTCCTGCCGCCATAACGGCAAGCGTTGGACGTATTGAATGTATATTGGCTAATTTTTCCCCTTTGTTGTTCTTTGTGTTCTTTCCAAATTCAAAATGTTAGCATATGTAGAGCCTTTATTATCAAAATTTCAAAAAAATAGGTACATCGATCGTGCCATCGAAATTAATACTGCGCGCACGCTAGGGCCTGTCCACAACTCCGCATTACGACGTCGTCAACTTGTAATGATACGGTAACGCGGTACGGTCGTTAACGTGACGTGCAAATTTACGTTCACAAGAAGGCTCTTATAAATGCAAAGACTAATATTATAAATACGAAAGTAACTCTGTCTGACTGCCTGTCTGTTACGCTTTCAACCAAACCAGTGAACCGATTTTTATGAAATTTGGTGCAGAGATAGAATAGACCCTGAGGAATAACATAGGCTAATTTTTATTGCAAAAATGGGGGAGAATGGGTAAAAAGAAGGGATTACTGTTCACATGTAAATTCGTCATTTTAATAGCTGTAACAATGAAACTTTTTATTTAGACACTTTATGATAAACGGAAGAACATGGGTTACTTTTTATCACTAAAAAATGAGGGAGAATGGGTAAAAACAGGTGGCGAATGTTCGTCTGGAAAATCGTCATTTTTGAAGATATAACAGTGAAACTTTGTATTCAGACACTTTATTAGGAATGAAAGAACATAGGCTACTTTTATAGCGAAAATTGGGGGAAAAAATTGGAGTAAAAACAGGTGGCGAATGTACATATGGAAAATCGTCATTTTTGAAAATATAATTGTGAAACTTTGTATTTAGACACTTAATGAAGAACGAAAGAACATAGGCTACTTTTTATAGCGATAATTTAATCAAAAGTTTGCTTATCAACCTTATTATAAAAGAATATAAACATGGAAACGTGCAAAACCACATCACCGCTAAATGTGTTTAGTATAGACAAATTAATTTTCCAGGTTTTTCTCTTAATAAAATGAACCAAAACTCGCCTTTTATGACTAAGTTGGTATGAAAACAGTTCGTCTATATTTTTTTAAGAGCTCGGAACCAAAATCTGTACTATCTATACTAATATTAAAAAGCTAAAGAGTTTGTTTGTTTACTTGAACTTTCAGTGTTAGAAGTCCATTTATTAAAGAAGGCTATATGCTATACATCATCACGCTAAGATCAATAGGAGCGGAGCATCAATGATAAATGTTTTAAAATCGGGGGATTTTTTCTTATTGAGAGCGTGTGCGGTGACGTGAACACTGAAAGTTTCGTTAAAAGCATGTATGAATGAATTGTTTCTCTTTAAAAGTCCTAAAAAAGTCCGTGACAGCACATTTCTAGTAAATAACCTTTTTCTATGTTAACCAAATTTGTTTCAAAATAATGCATTATTTGCGAAGGTTATTTTATAAACACGATGTTAATCCTTATCCAAAAAAATTCGTCATTCATCACAAGTATTTAATTTAAAACCAAATTGCATTTCACATCACTAGATTTGAATAATTATCTCAGGAGATATCGCAGTTT
>NJDC01004259.1:0-19420 GCA_002245475.1 Calephelis virginiensis
ACCGGGCACATTTCCAATCCCGACCAACACTTTTTTTATTAGAAAATTGGAAAAATCAAATTTTCTTTGTGTTGGCCGACCCGGGATTCGAACCCGGGACCTCATGCAGTCAAGTCCAACACCCGGACTGCTAGACCACAGAGGCAGACTAGTAAACTTACATAAATGGTGAAATATCCCAGGTGCATCGAAGTACCAATAATCTCTTTGGTATCAGACGTTTGCTTCCTATCAACAAAATAACCTATCTGCTTTTCGGTCTTTCTATGCCATAAATTACCAATTTCCTCGTATATCACTTTGTAAATAAGTAAATTAATTAAATAATGCATTTGTAAGGCTTCAACCTGTAATACCGTTAGGAAATAGCTGGTTTAGCCAACAGCGACTGCACTTGGCGCGGTGCCATCCGATTCACCGCGGGATTAGAATAATGTTCTGTAACTTGTATCTGACGGGAAGATTTAATGTCGATAACCATGTTACAAAAATCAGAGAACTGCTCAGTTTGATTCAAAATTTTAGTAAGCTGATTCATCGCATCCTAATGAAAGAACTACACAACTGTCTGACTAACTCGCTTCCCATTAAGTTAGGATTTTGTTAAAGGTTATTTGACTGTCAGTCAATCGTAAAAGTGTTAATCTGGCAGGAATATTATATAATTACTTAAGTTTTTTACATTGCCAAAATATTTTTTTTAACCAGTTAAGGTAATTCTGCATTTTTAAAATCTTGTAATTATAATACATCAATCAAAAAATACCTAGCTATTTTGATTATTACAACGTAGCAAAATTGGCTTTGGGATGATTATTTATAAGATGTTCCCACAACGCCAAAATCATGACAGTATATTCTTTCAATGGTTTAAAAAGGACATTATTGGCCGATTATAAACATTTTCCAAATGATAATTAGGAAGAAGAAGGACTAAGAGCTACCTACTTAAATATCCAACTAATCTACTTCTAAGCTAAGCTAGGCTAAGCATAGCTAAATATTATTTTACTGTCGGTCTATTAAGAAAGTACAATTCTGGCATGCATCCTCCGGTTTCATCGTCATAATTTAAGTTTATAAAATCCTCCATCATTTAAATAAAACTATTTTAAATGATGATGATAACCGCGAGATTTCTGCCAGAAACGCACGATTGAATTATATAAAGAATATTTAAAAATTCTTGCTTTGCGGGAAACGAGTCAGTCAGATAGTGAAATGGCTCTCAGTCTATTATAAATGGCAACAATAGATAACGTTTTACGACTTATTTATAAAAAAAATGATATCTTAGCGAAGTCTTGCGACGAAAACACCAGCTTGATTAAAAAGGAGTATAATTCTGCCTCTAGGCCTTTCAAAAGAGCTATTGTTAGGGCAAAGTCCGAGCACATTGGTAGAATTGGCGGGAAATTGGCCCGCTTACCTTCGGGAACAAGAGCGTTCTGGTCTCTTGCCAAGACTGTCCAAGGTAATTTCGCGAAGCCATCTTTACCATCTTTACACCGGAGTGATTCCTCACTGGCCAATGATGTGAAAGAGAAAGCCGAACTTCTAGGCTCCCTCTTTGCTTCCAACTCGACTTTAGATAACCATGGAAACATGCCGCCGACCATCCCGCGGTGTGAAGTGTCTATGCCAGAAATAAAGTTTCTGCAGAGCTCAGTGCGTAGAACACTTATTTCATTGGACGTCAACAAGTCGAGTGGGCCTGATGGTATCCCTCCGATTGTTCTCAAAGTGTGTGGCAAAGGCTTCCGGCTCTCCTATTCATCAGACATTGTACCGAATTTATGGAAGACCGCTTTAGTACATCTGATCCCTAAAAAAGGTAACCGCTCGGATCCGTCCAATTACCGACCTATAGCTATAACTTCCTTGTTTTCCAAAGTTATAAGGTAAGGCTTAAGGTACCTAGAGGAGCACCAGCTGTTAAATTATCGTCGTGCGATTTTGCGTCGTGGTCGTTCAGCTGGTTACCTAACACACCGATGGGCGCAAGCAGTCGAAAGCAAGGGAGAAGCATTGGCTGTCAGTTTGGACATAGCGAAAGCCTTCGATCGGGTGTGGCAGAAGGCGCTTCTATCGAAGCTTCCTTCTTACGGTCTTCCTGAGAAATTATGTACATGGATCACTAGTTTTTTGACGGGGCGTAGCATCAAGGTCGTTATCGACGGTGTCAATGCTGGTGTTCCCCAAGGCTGTGTGATTTCTCCTACTTTGTTTCTTCTGCATATCAATGACATGTTGCAAATTAGTGACACTCATTGCTATGCAGACGACACTACTGGGGAAGCCTTATACTTTGGCCGACATAATATATTGCGGGAACATATCATCGAGGGCCGGAACCAACTTGTGTCTAAAATTGACAATCTTTTGTCTGAAATTTCGGTTTGGGGCCAGCAGAATCTGGTGCAATTTAACACTAAGACACAAATTTGCGCGTTTTCCGCTAAAAAGATTCCCTTTGTCGCATTTCCTCGATTTGAGAGCGTTTCACTTTCTGCCACAGCCTCATTGGTATACTCGGCGTTGACATTTCGAGTAATGTTCAATTTCGTGGTCATCTGGAGGAGAAGGCTAAAATAGCGTCTAAAAAACTTGGTGTGCTCAGTAAAGCGAGACAGTATTTCAAGCCGGCCCATCGCTTACAACTATATAAAGCGCAAATTCGGCCTCATATGGAGTACTGTTCTCAACTCTGGGCAGGGGCTCAAGAGTACCAGCTCCTTCCGTTTGACCGCATTCAACGTAGAGCAATTCGAATTGTCAATGACCGGGCAGTTACCAATCGGCTTGATTCTTTAGCGTTGCGTAGAGATGTTGGGTTGGGAGTTGGGTTGGGAGTTGTTTGGTTTAATTCCAGCCGCTGATTTCCACCTTCGGACATCGCGTCAGAGCTTAAGGTATCATGCCCATCATCTCAATGCGTGGCGGTCTACATCTGTGCGATTCCGAAGACATTTTTTACCCCGTATAACACCTTTGTAGAATCAGTTACCGAGGGCGGTATTCCCAAACAATTATGACTTCCTTCAAGAAAAGAGCGTACTCATTCCTTAAAGGTCGGCAACGCATCTGTGATACTCCTGGTGTTGCGGATGTCCGTGGGCGGAGGTGATCACTTTCCATCAGGTGACCCACTTGCTCGTTTGCCTCCTCTTCTATATAAAAAAACTATATCTAAAATTCACTTGACTTTTAGAATCATAGATGAAGTTTTTATTTTCGATATTTTTCCTGTGTTGCTCCGAATCCGCTGAGTAGACCATCTTACTCTCTGGGAGGCAGCTCCTAAGAGGCGAGAGATTAAGTAAGTCATTACCAACTAGACTACTGTTGGTACTCTGTCATGCTCCGGTCCGCAGGGTAGGGTAGCTGGTAGTCCTGCGCAATAAGCTTGATATCTCGACCACGGAACAGCGACGCACCTACAGTGTCAATGGTGTCTATATTTAACGCCACTATCGGAACACTAGACTACTAATTTTTACATACTTTCACTGATTTGTTTTCTTTATATTACATCCAGTAAAGTATCGATATCAACTCGAATTGTTACGAATTATTTCAAGTATCGATATTATGATTTTGCCTACCGTGATGCACATATTATCTAACTAATGGGAGCAAGATATATTATATTAATACTCAATATTTATGGATAAACAATTTAGAAGTTTCTGTTAAGGACTAAACCGGTACAAGAACTAGTAGGCTACCTGATGTAATAATCACCACGGCCCAAGAACATCTGCTACATAAAACAATTAAGTGCCATTGATAAGCCTCGGGAAAAGTTAAAAATACTGATGTTAAAGCTCCTTACTTGTTTAGAGGAAGCTAATCCAAAGGGTGACTGTATTATAAACATAATATGTGCGAAGTGAACAATCGTTGGCTTCTAACAATCAAAATGATGTGGGTGTAAAGAGAAAAGTATTAACATAGTAAATACTTTTTTTTTTAAAAGAACGAGCAAGCACTTCTCCTATAGTTTCATTGTATGCTATTTAGGAATTAGTAATCTCTTTTCTACCTTCACTGTTTTCTGTAACATTCTTACATCTGTTTGTGGTGCACTATGTTTTCATAGTTAGAAAAAATAACCCTAGAAATGAAACATGCCAAATTATAACACTATCAGTGCAGTAAATTCTGAGTTTTTAAAAATATTACAAACTCATTTATTTTACAAATAGCAAGAACATTTCAATTTGAAAGTTTGCAAATATTTGCGCAGTACTCCTTGGTCCAGGCGGACTCGTTAATTAATTATTATTTATTTAGTTTTCCTTGCAATTTGCTTACAGAAATGGCGGCTTTATAGGAAATTCTAGTTTCTTATTTTCACAGTAAACTATTAAGACAGAAATGAAATAACTAAGTAGCTCAAGTTTATTATTTTTAAGAACATTGTTTTTTGTAGGAGGATGTGGCGGTGAAGTTGTAAAAACCTAGCGATTAGCAACAAATAAGCCATTAAAAAAAACATCGCTCACTATAGCATCTAGAGTCTAGAGAGCGTCTAGAGTCTTTAGTATTTAGGCATTGGAACCAATTTGGGTAAATCAACTTTACTGTATACTTCGACAAAAATTTCGAATAATCGATTATTGGGCATCAGTTCAGTTATTGGGGAAAAATTTCAGTTTGTCCCTACTGATTGAATTCATAATTTAACTTCAACAGATTTGTTGTTGGATTTGGAGCTCAACAAGCAGACGGATTTCCTGATGGCAAGAAACGGATATTCTACCAGATTTGAGTGCAAAAGTGTACAAGTTTATTCATATTAAGGATATACATTCATACACATTTGTCATGTGTTGGTCTTGCTCTACACGGGGAGAACAGGCTATTACTGGTTGTGCCTGACGATTCGTAAGAGGCGAGCAAAGGTTAAATGCGTTATTACCAATAAGGTAGAGTGCTTTCCAGCAACTTATAAATATAATATAAATTCACTCTATTACCACCTTCGGTATCTATATATACCGAAGGTGGTAATAGTGCGTTGCCAACCTGAAGCCGGGATTTTAAGCCTTGAGTTAAAGTAAGTATACCGGCTACCTTGCCCTCCAAACCGTAATACGTCAACGGCAAGCGCTGACGTTATGGCGACAGGAATAGATAAGGCGGTAGTACCAATCCGGCTAAGTCGCTGCGAAACTCTGCCACCTAGTAAATGACAGAGTCATTATGTCTGAAGGAAAAGGTAAGGCGGGGAATCACCACTAGGGTAATTTGGACTCTACTACCAGTAGTATTGTAGGTAATGACCAAAAACCTACAGTCTCTGCCTAGTATTTAGCAATTGGTTGGTCTTTGATGTCGTGACTAGGATTAGGAAGTAAGTAGTTTTTTAACGTTTTGACCAAATTAATGTTGACGTTTTTTTCCATTACTGACATATATTACGTCAGTGCTCACCTATGTCACTATATACATTTATAAAGAACAATGCCCATAATTGACCTGAGTAATAGTTATCGTGAATAATGATGTGAGGTATCTCAAAAAATTGCTGACTTTTTGTTATTATAAAATCACTAATTATTTTTTTAATAAGTTTAAAAATGAGTGTATTTAATTTGCAAGTCTTAAAAAATGTTTAAAATGTCTTATAGAATAGGCACTATAAACAACAACTGTGATTATCTGTGGTCTGTTTGAAATGTTCGGTTCCACGATTATTACTGCCACGACGTACTGTTTTTTTTTAATTGTGATAAATGATTATTAATATATTAAAGAAGTTTAAACGTAATTTACAAGTAAAAATACGTATAATTGAACTACAAATACTTATTTTCAATTGTATACCAAAACAATTATAATTAAAAAAAACAAACACAGAAAAAAATATTCTGTGGGAAAATTATTAATAGTTTCTTCTTTCTTTCTTTCTTTAAAAAGAGTAAAGAAACTGTCCATAAAAGAGGTCTACACGGTGCGATCTCAGTTTTTAGTTTTTTATGATTTTTGCATTTCTCACGGAATCCGATACCCTCTTACGGTTACTTTTGGTTTGTGTCACATGGATACTGATTATTGCTTTTCGATGGGATTGGAAACGTCATTTTATGTAACATTAAAAAAATATAACCTTAATAGATTTTTTTCCGACTTAAATAAGAAAAGTTGAATTAATATTCATTTAGAGTAAACAATATTACGTTGAAAACAATAATAGTGCTTCGCATACAACACGTAAATTAAAAATCATTTGACAGGTTTTTCAATGTATGAACGATGGGCATTGTTGTTTCGGTCTGCAAAGTAGGGTAGTATTTTTTTTATTTAGTTTTCCTGTAGATTCAACTTTAATTAATATCAATATTATAGGAGTCCTTATCTTTTGGCGATATTTCTTCCAGCAAAACGTATATAGAAATAACTGCTGTAGAAAGGTTGCTCGGGCAAAAGTCTTAGTCAGGGATGTACTGACTATTCGGCGACTAGTCGGTAAAGCCGACTATTCGACCACTTTGCTAGTAAACTTTTACTAGTCGGCCAAAGTCATGATCGGCACATCCCTAGTCTTAATACATTTGGGTCAGCAGTCAGCACCGTTAACATTTTTACTATTATAGAGGAATTTTCTAATGTTGACCATGCGACTTCCTATGCCCGCCTAAATAAAAAAAATGTGTGTATTAGTATATGTAGGAAAGGAGAAGTTAATTTTTTTAAGAGTGATGCCATTGTTTTTTTATTTTTATCAAAAAAAAGTTTCACTTCTAAAAATCATACCGGCCAGCGAACAAAAATCACGAAGAGTGCAGTAAGTATGAAATTGTGCGATAACATACAACAGTTTTTTGTCGAGCTGTTACAGCCCATCCCTAGTACTAAATCCAAAATCGCTGATTCTTCTATTTCTTTTATACATAAGCCGTGCATCTTCTATGCACCGGCAGTCAGTACTCAACCAACAGCAACGGACCTGGTTTCTGCCCGCCGGTCTGGACAGGGAAGAACTCGGGAGAGAGTAATTACCGCGCTACAATTAAACCTTGATAAATACTCAGAGTCGTGTGATCTAAGTAGTCAAAGCCTATTAAAGTGTAAAGTATAAAGAATAAGCTTGGTGAGTTCCCAAAATTAGTTATTTTAAGACTATCGCCGGGGACATCCTAACAGAGCGTAACTTGTAGTCATTTCACCTATTAGAGAAATGTGACCGTGTTGGTCCGGGCTCCTTTGTAGAATAGACCATTTTCCTTCCTTGCCAGGCAGCTCGTAAAAAGCGAGCATAGGCTCGCCGTCACTAGCACCGTGACATCTGACTAGGTGGTAGAGTTTAGCAGTGACTCGCCCGGATTGGTACCACCACCTTACCTGTTCCTGCCGCCATAACGTCATGAAGTGTTCCGGTTCGGAGGGTAAGGTAGCTTACTTTTGCTCAAGGCCTAACATCCCGGCATCTGGTTGGCAACACACCATTACCACCTTTGGTGTCTCTAGGCGGCGTGAATATCTTACCATCAGGAATCTGCTAGTTTGCTTTGCAATATCATAAAAAAGCAAGTTTTCTTGTTCTTCGATAAAGAAGTTTTACTTAAAACAAATACAAGTAGGTATTTCAGGCAAGTTATGACTTTCGTCAGGCAATATTTATGAAGTGTAAAAACGCAGTCGTTAATGTGCCCTGGGGTTTGGTACAGCTGATCCAATACAAAACGTGACGTTATTACGCGGGATATGTTGATCGGGGTTAATATCGGATTTTATTTATTGTTGTGTTTCGTGTTCTCGACTTCTTCAATAAGACATTTGAATATGTTTTTTGAAGAAGACAACTGGAGATTTTTGTATAATGAAAGTATCACTTCTGCGGTTTAGTGATCTGGTGTTGGACTTGATATCCGGGTATACTTACCAGAGCATAGTCACTTCTATGTTCTGGTTAGTATACCTCTTCCTATTCCTTCGAGGTGACGGGAGGGAATATTGTTATTTTTTATTTAATAAAGCAAAATCGCTCGGGTTTCATCCGAGAGTGGTACCAATATTTTCTGAAACTGAAATTTGCATGAAAAGAGTTAGTGGAGATATGTATGTGTGTATAAATGTGTGTAACAAAGCAGACAAATTTCCTGATGATTGGAAATAAACGTTGTACAAAGGTAGTATGTTGTACTAACTTGAGGCTGACATGTAAGCTAGTTTTTCAGTGTTCGCCTCTATCCTGTTTCGGTATTAAAGTGTGGGGTACTCTTCAATACCAAAACAGGATAGAGGCGAACACTTACTTACGTTGGCAGTTGATAAGCAGTAGTCTTATAGATTATAATAGAGCCAGGGACTGATAAAGGCAAAATCTATTCAATGTGTTCTTCCATATCTTTAAGTACAGAGGTTTATGATTTATTCCACATAGAAGACCGACACATGGGAGATTAAAAAAAAGGCGAAATCCCCGTAACAAATACGTCACGAATACAATACTAAAATAAATAAATAAATATCCCTGGACATGTTGCACAAATTGAATCTAACCCCATATCATATTATTTGCTTGTGTTATGGGTATTACAGACCCGGAAATGCAGACATCTAAATGTTTCCCGCCGCAATCGCACCTCCGCGCAGAGAGGCTTGGCTACATTTTACATGAAATATTTTTGGTAGGATTTTAGTTCTTTTTATAAATTGATTGGCAGTTTTTGTAGTATTTAATTTTTTTTTATATGTATTTTTGCACATAAGCAGGTCACAGCCCATTTTCTGTCTTTGACTTTTTTCTTTGCGAAAAATCAGGGCGATATTTCGCTCTAAAGCGATTATATTCAACTATAGCTAACTGCTGTGCTTTAATACTAGCAAAGTTTACATTTATAATGATGAACACCTTGTAAATTGGTCATTGTAGAGAGTGCTATATAAGCCTACACATAAGAGAAAGTGGATGACCCAGTATCAATAAGAGCATTATTCAAAGTTAGACCTTGAAAGAAAGAAAATTATTTATTTGCGAAATATCTGTGTAAATGAGATGTTACAAAAATATTTAAGTATATCAAAATACTCTACCATATGTTGGTGTGCAAATATTTTAACTTTAATAAAAAAAATATTATTTAATTATATACACTTTAACTTTTAAGCGAATTATAACTAGTTTAATTATTTGAAAAATGAAATTTTTTTATTTGCCGAAAATGTGTGTTAAAAGCTGTTACAAAAAGATATTTGTTAATACCAACATTTTCTACCACATTATGGTTTGCAAATATCTTTAAAATTATACAAATTTATTATTAAAATTTATAACTTATTATGTTTTAAATATTTGAACAAAATTTTAAAATATAATTAGGTTTGTTGTATTCATTCTATCAGACACTAATTTTTCCAGGTTTTCCAGAAAATGACATTTTCGATTTTAATAAAGGATTATGTAAGCTTTTTTATGACTTAAGTTTGTAGTTTTATTTTTTGAAAATGACAAAAATGTATTAACATGGTCCTGATATTCTAATTCAGTTTTAATTTTATTATATAAACTCTCAATGTAAGTTTTACAATTAAAATGTTTATATTGTGCTCTGCTATTATCTAAATCAATGAAGGTACAGTTACTTTATTGATTTACAATTAATTTTAATTTACAATTGAGTAGTCCTACATTTAAATATCTATTAGCTATAACTTTTAATACATACACTTGCTGACACATTTTCAGCTTATATAAGATGTTACTTACATTTGTAAAAACTGAATAAGGATCACAATCATTAGTGCCAACCAATAGTGTAATCTCTATTACATAAACTAGAAAAGTCTCTAAAACTATGTACAATTTGAGATGAATTTGTATTGGGTTTTACTGTTGCAATAACAGAGTATGACTTTTCAGTTAACAACAATTTAGAAGATAAGCCACGTACTCTCTGGTCGCCTAGTATCAAAATCCGTTCTCTAGTTGCTTTTTGACTGTGTTTAATTTTGTTTACCGAACTAGATTCTATTTATACACATTTGCTAGACTGAAGAACAGAGACCTTTTGAGATGGAATTTCGGAGTTTTTTAGAGCACTTTCTTGAGAAGATACACTTACATAAGAACTATCAAGAACACTGTTTTGCCTTTTAACCGATTCAAGTAACTTGTTTTTTGGGGTGGATTTGTTATTTTTCTTGCATGGAGTAACATTATTAGAAGGTGTACCCGTTGTTACTTCTTTTAAGATTGCAATATTTTTACACTGTTCTTCGTTCGCTTTCCGGAGTGCGTTGTTTTCTAAAATGAAATTTTCAATTTCACGATGTGCACTTTCAAGTTGATTTCTCAATAAACTAATCTCATTGTGTAGTTCCCTTGTCTGGGTATCGCTTAAAGTAGATAAATCCGGTAAGCTTCTTGCTAAGTATTCTGAATTCGACGTTTCGAATGATTTTACGGATTCATTAGACAAAGTAAGATTCTTTCTTCTTAGAGTGACATTACTAAAATCAATTTTTCTGAAGTCGTTATTTTCAAAGGTCGAATTCATTATTGATATTGAATTAAATTTGTTAAATTTGCACAAAAGTTAAAAAAACCTTTCGAGTTTTAATTTCAAATCTGTCCACTTTTTAAACAAAAATGACTAACGGCCACTACGGTAATTTAAAGGTATGCAAATAATCACTTTTCACTGTGTTTTTTATAATTATTTTAGATTCTAATCAGTCAAACTTTATTTTGTCACACTACAAATCTTTAATAAATCTTTTTATAAAAATAATTTAATCTAAAATACAGCAGCTAGCTGTTCGAAATTGCTTTTGACAGGTCAAGTGTTGTCACACTCCAAATGACATATATGTATAGTAATATCGTAAGCGACACAGATCGGAAACTGTTCATACCTAACTTTAGCATTAAATCTTATCGTATTAATTAAGTACTTACGTTGATTTGCTCACCGTGTGTACGGTTGATTTTTTACCCGTGTTGGTCCGGGCTCCTTTGCAGAATAGACCACCTGCATTCCTGCCAGGCAGTTCGTAATAGGCGAGCATAGGCTTATCGTCACTAACACCGTGACATCCTAATAGGTCACACAAATGCCTGCCCCCTTCGGGAATCGAACCTGAGCCTCGCGTTTGATCGTTGTAGTACTCTCTCCACTCGACCCACGACGCGGTCGAAATGAAATCAACTTAAGCCTAAACAGTGCTTGCATTACACCGTCTGCCGAACCCCAATTCCTCACACTTTTTATTTTAATGTCAAAAAACATGTATTTTTCACACATTACGGAGTTTTATGCCAGTTTTCCTCCTCACGAGTATATTTACAAACCATAAAGTTAAAGCGCAGTAAAAGATAACTGGCCTTGTAACGACCATAACGGGTTTTATGTTTGCTACCCTGTATGACTACACAATTGAGCTCCATATACTTTTACTGGGTTTTCGCAGACCGGCTCAGTTTTATATGCATTTTCATCTAATGAAGCCATTGAACTTGAGGCCTACGGGAATTCACTTTAAATGGGGTACGTTGTAGGAGTATTACTTTTTTATAGTGGAAGTCTAACAAGAAGATGGATTTGATGAAGTAAATACACACAAATGATCGTGATAGTACCATGCCACTCTAAAGCCGGGTAGTGTAAGATTGTTGAGTGGGCAAGTTCATCAGATACACTATCCCCTTAGAGGAATACGATAGTTGCAATAACTGACAACTATTGGTTAATAATTAGTTAACGCGGATGAGTCGTCTCAAAACTTTGCATGGTTGGTAAAGAAATGGGTTGGTCATTTTCCAAAAAATATTTGAGAACAATGCTGGGAAAACCCAATAATAGAAAAGTTTGAACTACTGACTGCCTCGTTGGTCGAGGGGCTAGCGTACATGCCTAACTCAACCGACCAATCACGGCTCGGGTTGAATTCCAGACAGGGGCAGGCATTCGCAGGATGACATTTTGGTGTCTGCATTTTTGGGTCTGGGTGTTTATTAAATTTATTCTGGTATCTATTTAAGTATTTCTATGTATTAGTATCGTTGACTAAAACCCATAAAACAAACTTATAATTTGCTAACTTTTGGGTTAGATTCAATTCGTGTAACTTATTCAGGGATTTTCTCTTATTTATTTATTACTATCTGTTCCGGCGAACTTCGTTCCACCTGTCCAGTTTGTATGGGGAAAATTAAAATGTTGTTTTTCCTAGTTTCCTCGCTGTTGTACGGCATAGAATATACATTTTTCAGCTTAATCGGTTTAGCCGTTCATGAGTTATGAATAGTGTAACTAACACGACTTATTTTTCATATATAGATTTATGCAGAAGTCAGATGCAATCGTAAATAGTTTAATTTTTTTTTGGGACAGTAAAAATAACCTTGTCTTCATTATAATGAAGAGAAGAGGTAGGTAGAGGCACAGCCAGGGCGCCCAAGACTAGACGAAGATACCAAGTCCCAACCGGGCATATATCCAATCCCGGGCAACGTTATTTATTAACGTTTATTAGAAAATTAAAAATATGCAATTTTTTTGTTGCCGGAACCCGAGACCTCCAGAAGTCAAATCCGACCCCGACTCGCTAGACCACAGAGACGATTAATAATAATAATTATGTTTTCATTTAGTAATTTCAGTTAGCATGTGGTATAAATTTTGATCATCTTATATTGACAATTTATTATATTATGGTTTAAATGTATTAAACTGTAACTCGGTAACTATGTGTTTTTACTTAGATTTCACTCAATCAATATCTTCATGGCATCATTTGGTTTTCCCAATTTTCTAATAAAAAAAAGTTGCTCGGTTGGCCTATATGGCAATAGGCCTGCCACCTATCACATTGTGGGATTTAGTATTTTCGGCTAGTCGTGGATACCCTGGTTGTACCTCTGCCTACCTATTCGGGGATATGGGCGTGAAGATACTGTATTGTATTTTTTTTAAATATTGCCTTAGGTTTTTCCTATCTACATTATGGTAATACAATAAGATCGAATAATTGCACAAATGTTCATAAAAATTGGGATATGAGACTTGCAAGATTAATACATAAATAAAAAAGAATAAGCTTTTTATGTCGCATAAACAGACCACACTAATGTTTGAATTTTTGTATTATGCCCATTATGGTTGCCTTCTGGTAACGAGGTCTATTCTACTGGCATCACAGTGACGTCATCCACAGGGTAATGAACTTGTACAGATAGAAAAAAAGTAATTGTGTTAAATATTAATCTGTGTAGTATATAAGTCTAAGAAAGAGTACTAAAAGATCATTACAAGTTTCCATCTGTTATAAGCATAAAACACAATGAACTTTTTAAAGTTGAGTATTTAGAATTTTATTTCTTTTAAAATAAAGTAAAGAATGTGTTATAATGTGCAACTTTAAAGCACAGGTTAAAGTAATAATTAAATTAAAATAGGGTAATCGATAAGCATTAAAAGCTGAAATAATCAAAAAAAAAGTATAAGGTAGAAACTTTAAATAAACATGCTGGTAAATTTAAAAACATCCCTTTTTAATATAGTGGATAAGTAGGTAACAATTACAATAAGCTACAAAATTTATACGACATTAGACAATATAAATAATATGAAGATGTACGAATTCTCTCCCATCATTGGATTTGACATTTTTTTGCTACCCCTATTGGAGACATCTCGTCGACATACGCTCACTTCGGATCCCCCGCTGGTTTTACGCGGCTTTCGCACTTTTCCTTGCGTCGGATTATTGTGTGGTACCATTCTAAAGATTTAGCGACAAAAATGTTTTTTTTTTCTTTATAATATAATAGGTTAATATTGCATTAATAAACATTATAATGTGAAATGTTGCACTGTTACTGTGATTCAGATCTAGAATCACGATAATAAAGTAACATCTATTTATTTTAAGAATATTACTTACATATCTTTACGACATGTGTTCGTATTATAATATCTAACCGACGCTTGAGGTCGCCTCTATGATCGAGAGGTTACCGTACATGTATAACTTAACCGACTAACCGCGAGGCTTGGGTTCCATTCTCGAAGGTGGCTGACATTTGTATGTCACAATGGCATCGACATCTGTTAACGGATGTGGATGTTTATTATATTTATTTCGGTATATATTCTGTATTGCGTTGGATAATACACACAAACACATAATTTGCTTGCTTTGTGGTTAGGTCCATTTGAGTGTTATGTCCTGAGATAGTTATGTATGTATGTATATGTCTTTATACACTTTAGTTAAATGTTATACCTACTAAAATGACGTTTCTTCGTTATTTTGAAATTGCTATTTCTAAAGACTAAAAAATGCAAAAATAACTCAAAGTTTATACAACTAAAGAACATGCTTTTATAACTATCTGAACTAAAAAAACAGAAAATATTTTTTCCGATCAAGAAAAAAAAGGATTCTGTGGTTATATGAAACCACGGTAAAAGGGAAACTTAATTTATAACTGTAAACTATAGACGCTGTCTGACGTCACCGTCACGCGACATGCGACACATAGACTAAAAAATTGAGACGATGTAATAAAAGTTTCACTTTAATAGTACAATGTGATACAAGGGGGAAAGTACTACTTTTTTCCAGGGTAGCCAACATGCAGGAAGAGATGTAATAATTTTCTCTTGCCTTGCACATACAATTTCTGCGTTCAGATCGATATATAATTTAGTATACTTATCAATTTAAAGCTTATAAATTACGCCACGGAAAAATATTTCAAAACATTCAGCGAGGCTGCATCCAAAGGAAACTTATTTTTCTGTAGCCGCACATTTATTTGACTTTTTGGGGACTGCTTTTGATTTGAACTTGTATGATCTCGCTTTGATTACGTTTTCTTTTTATCTAACAAAGCAAAACAGAACTTGTTGCAGAGAAAGAGGGTTTAACAAGTAGTTATATTTTTAAAGTGAAAACTTCTTTAGCGGCGATGCGCACTTTTTTGGAATGGGTGTAAACTTCTAAACTCGCGTCAGGACACGTGACCGGATCGAAACTTCGTAAGACGGATAGAAAGTAAACAGCCGGACGGATAGAAGTATCCCCCTCTCTTTCAACGGCGCGGCGAAAATGTATGCCTGCGCCTGCTGTTTCGTTTAGACGCCCTGGGCGCTTGCGTGAATCTTCGTGTTGTCATGTTTGTGTACGATAGCGCAATAAATGAATATTATATTCTACCACATAAATAATAGTACTTTCATACTGATAATTAAAGCAATTCGTGCAAAATTATTCCCTTACTATTCCAAAATATCCAAAATGCACAAAGTTAATATTCAAGTTTTCACTTCTGCCGGCGATCCCGGAGTGCAACCGTGCAAGCGTGCAACCCGTCGTTTTTTTTATAAGAAAGATCTTCCAAAAAGCAGATGAGTCTCCTAATAAAAAGAGACAACCGTAACAAATACCTACCACAGATGTTATAGTTGCGTCGTTGTCCAGTACCGGAATGTTAAGTTGTTGTTTACTCTATATAATATAGTATTTACCATTAAATATTATATTATGATATTCTGCAAATAATTTATCATTTACAATTTGTTATCATTTATCATTAAGCAAGCGTGAAAGCTCAGGATATATTTTTTACTCTTATTTTTCCATTTCTCCCAGATTCATTATAAATAAATAAAAGTCCCTGGACAAGTCACACAAATTGAATCTAACCTCAAAGAAAGCAAATTATATGCTTGTGTTATGTGTGTTAGATAACGATTGTAATACATAGAAAAAAAAAAGTCCCTTTGTATGCTTAAATCTTTAAAACTACGCAATGGATTTTGATACGGTTTGTTTTAATATATAAAGTGATAGAAGAGGTTTACATGTAAATTTCATAACCGTATGAAGACGGGGCAAGCCGCTCGTAGTTGATGTAACTAAATTAAAAAGATACATTGCCTAAAACGTACGCATATGAAATTATCTTTTGGGCACTTATGTGTGTGTACAGTGTTAGCCACTGGACGATAGTTCCTACACAAATACAAAAGCTTTTACTGAAATGAAACACATTCATTTTAGTCTTTTGGTTAAATTACACGAATGTAGGTTATCAGAAGATTTATTACCATTGTTGGCTATTGTAAGTGTACTGACGTCTTTGCTTAGAAATAACTGCCTTATGTAAATCGTGTGAACAAAATAATAGGACCACCTGCATTATTAACATATTTGGCATCGAATAGGTGACATTTTCTTACACCTAGGATACATGTTTGCTTTGGCCTTCCTATCTCAAAATATACTTTCGTGGAATATGACCTGTCCCTTGTCAGATCAGCTCATGTATTTATATAGCAAATTGTCAGCTTTGGGATTAATGACCCTTTGCCTGCTGGTAGAGATCTAGAGATTTAGAGTTTACTGGGTTGTTACAGCAGCAGTAGAACAATGCAGTTATTTTTTACTAGATACTTAAACTTCTACCTATTTATTATATACCTATTTATTATATTTATCATCATTGTCATGTTCCATTAGAAAGACGTCTACAAAGTAGAGTAGCGGCATGGCTGTTGTTCCCAGTCTTAAGATAGTAATGTGAAATTCCGATCTGATCCGGTTCCGATCCGGTGGTAGATTATAAAAATGTCGAACCTCACTATTACCACTTGTATGGTCCTCGCGGAGTAAGTTTTTTCTGATTCTGATTCTATATTAGACTAATATTATAGAGGGGAAAGATTTGATTTTTTGTTTGTTTGTTCAAAATGAATAGGCTCCAAAATTACTGTACCGATTCCAAAAATTCTTTTACGTTTAGAACGCTACGTTATTCCTAAGTGACATAGGCTTAGTTTTAAAAAAATAGTGCAGTAGAAGCCAAGTTACGCAAGCGAAGCTGCGTGAAACTGATAGTGGTGTATAAAGGCGATGATTGTATCTTACCATATGGAAGAATGAAAATAACGTCATAAGTAATATGTACTTTCGAAAAGTTACTCTACTTTATTTCCATAGCTTACCTGATAGCCTATCTGATAAGTGTGTAGGTTTGTTTAGCTCAAGTGTTATCTGCTGTAGCTGTATTAAAGGGTTTGTGTTATCTTTTATTTGTAGCAGAGGAATGTTACACTCGGAGGATTATCTTTTTTGCAATAACGATGACTTCATCAGTTTACAGATGTCAAGTGGTTTTAATATAAGTGGACATTGAACAGTTTTACCTGGTTACAGATTGTAATTAGGACTTTCAAGTTAGTTTATACAGTTGTATCTCTTTGATCCATTTTCTAGCTTATATGATGTCTTTTTATGTTAAGAGTCAGTGAAAGGGTTTTGGCGCCATCGAGAGAAAAGATGGTCGAAGTTTTTTCATAATTATTGAATTTCGTGTTTATATTGAGTGAAATTAGTCAATTTTGGTGGCATTTTGTACAAATTTGTTCAATGAAAGTGCAGAAATGAAATAATCATGAAGAAATTAGCGTATCGTGTATTCTCGCTGCCGCTAAATCTCACTATATGAGCTTGAGAAATGAGGCCACTGCTTTAACCAAGACCCTGACATGACTTACTGACGACTTATGACTAATTATAATTATTGAATCCCTATTTGAGTGTTGTTTATGCCTACTTGAATAATGTCAAAATATTAACGCCAATACCTAAAGAGAGAGAAAAAAAGGTCAGCGAACAAGAACACGGTGCCCCTTATGGTAAGAGATAACCGTGGCTTTTATAGACACCGTAGATGTGACATGTGCGTCATTGTCCTGAGGTGGAAGGCCTATTTCGTAATTTTACCGGCTACCATCCTCACCAGATCGAAATATGACAGAGTCATTTTTGTGGCAGGAATAGGTAAAGCACTAGATCCCTAGCCGAGCAAGTTGTTGTTAAGCATTAGGTAAAAAATCTGTATTTTAACCTGCCTTGCCTCTTGGTCCCAAACTAACACGGGGTGAAAATATTAAAAAAAAAATATAATAAAAAAATATTTTTCTAATAAAAAATCAATCCAATTTTCTAATAAAAAAATGTTGCTCGGGATTGGATATGTGCCCGGTTGGCGATAAGCTGGCCACCTATTACATTGTGGGACTTAGTGTCTTCGGCTAGTCGTGGGTGCCCTGGTTGTGCCTCTGCCTACCTATTCGGGGATTTGGGCGTGAAGATACTTTTTTTTATTCAAATACTTATACAAATACAAATATGTGTATTAGTAATTCATGTCATAATAATTTTGAATTGACATCCAATTTATACATATTATGTGTAAAATTTTAGTTCTATCAGTAATTGTAAATGGAATTTGAATTGAAATGGAAATGGAAATTCGACTTGCAAGACCCCAACTGAACATTAATGAATACATTGCAAGTTAAATGAAAGCTTATAAAAAAATAAACCAAACATATTAATTTAAAAATAATTTATTATTCTCCTAATTTTAAAATGCCTTGCATACGACATAAACGGCAAAGAACATTAAGAATGGGGTAGTTAATAATGTTGCAGACGAGCTACAAATATCTTTGGGGTGACCAACTTGCATCCAAGTAGCGTTCTTCAGATCCACATTAGCGCTGACAACTGCATCTACGTCTTGCGTTTGCTGTGCCGTTAACGATGTTTTTCTTGACAGCTGCCAAGCCCAAACTGAAAAAAAAATCTTATGAAAACCCCTTCTCATCTTTTATTCTACGGGTATTTTTACATTCTCTTTAAAGATGGACATTCAAGTTTAGAATAAGTTTCTTAGTTCCACAATCTAGTATGTGACAAACGTATAGCCAATTGAGTACTTGTTTAATCCTAGGAAATGTAGTTTTCATTAGACGTTAAATAACATAGTTGTCTCACCCGGGAATGGACTCAAAGATCTTATGTAATCAACGCAAGCACCTGACCAATAAACACTGACGATCATGTTGAATTATTTTAGACCCATATTCTACACGATATACCATAGTAATAGACGTCCACAAGAGAGTAACCGACATAGTTCAGAGAGTCAGCAAGCTGAAGTGGCAATGGGCTGGCCACATTGCTCGCAGAACCGACAACCGCTGGGGAATAAAGGTTCTCGAGTGGCGGCCCTGCACCAGAGGACGTAGTGTTGGACGACCTCCCACCCGGTGGACTGATGACCTGATCAAAGTCTCGGAAAACCGCTGGAACAAGCGGCTGGTGACCGTAACTTATGGCGCTCTTTGGGGAAGGCCTATGTCCAGCAGTGAACGTCCTCCGGCTGATGATGATGATACCATAGTATATGATGTGGAATGGTACGTTTATTCTACTTAAGTATTTTTACGTACTTTTAATGTAATGAGACAGAATCACAAGCACATCTCTCTCCTGACGGAGATATATATGATGCGACAGTGGCCTGTAGACACCATAACGGTTGTAGGTGCGTCGCTGTCCTGAGGTCAGATTGTTAGACCAATAATGTAAGTCTACCGGCTACCTTACC
>NJDC01004259.1:26656-55444 GCA_002245475.1 Calephelis virginiensis
CAAATTGTAGTTTTTATTTTTGGTATTAATATATTTTACATATAAATTCGTTAAAATATATTTATTCTAGTAGCCTAGTAGGCTAAAAATTATAACGGTCGAGTTTATATATATATATATTTCTTTAAAAAATTATAGAAATATTTATATATGTATATTATCAATGAATCCTTTCTGCAAGTAAGTCATTTACACTATAATACGTTTTATCTAAAAGCCAGTCGAAAAGCTTTTTCCGAAATCTTTTTAGAGGCAGTGATTTGAAACTTTCAGGTATTTGATTATATACACGAATGGACATGCAATATACATTATTTTTATAGATATTAAGAACTGCCAAAATATATAAACAAGGTAATGGTAAAATGTTCAGTGTCTGAAAAAGTGGTTTACATGAATGTATCTGATTAACATACATATCGCTCTTGCCATAGGGATAGGGATGCCATATTGCAAAATAGAGGAAACATATATGATGATAAGCTAATAGAGATACTTTTAAGCTTGCTACTTCTCTAATTCTTCTCCAAACATAAACAAACCTGTCAATTCTATTACAAAGAGACTCAATATTCATTTTCCAGTTACAGAATTTATCAATTTTTATTCCTAGGAAATTTGTGAAGTCTACACTTTCTTTATTTGTATTATTTAAAACTACATTTATTTTTTTATTATCTTTAAAATGCGCTTGAAATTCAACTAATTTTGTTTTGGATAGGTTTATTGAAGTTATACTTCTTTTGGCGCGTTAGGAAAAAATGATGAGGGTAAATTTTTACGATGCGCGCGCACACCGTCATGAAAAACCGACATAATGAATTTAGCTATGAAGTTAGCTATAGATAACATTTTAGTTTTTAAAAAGATTTTTATCTTATTACGCCGAAGAAGTATAACTTCTAACGCGTGTACATAAATACACACACACACTTTTTTTTTAAATTATTATCACTAAGCCATGATGAAACTTTAGTCAAAGTTTTAGTTGTTTCCTCTTCTAAATCATTTTTACTTTTACAATTTATGAGAAAAGTAGTATCATCTGCAAATAAAATAAATCATAATTGATAGCACCAGGAAGATCATTTATATAAATTAAAAAAAATAATGGCCCTAAAATACTACCTTGTGGTACACCGCAGTTATTAAGAAGATAATTCGAAGTACAAATTTTCTTACGGTTACCGCATATTTTTGATATATGAACACACTGTGTCCTGTTTTCTAAATATTTAAGTCTCTTTTGTGTACTTTTCCTTTTATACTAGTACTTCCGAAATAAAATAGAGTTATTCAATTAATAGGTTAGTTACGAAACCAGGAGTTGTAAGTTGTCAATACTCGTATCATCTAAAGTATTGTAGCTATGTAATTGAACATTTCGGTTTAATAAGTCTAATAGCCGTTATTTCTCTAGATTTTTTTGAAGAGAAAGCTTTTTTATCGGCGTTGCGCACTTTTTTTGGAATGGGTAAAAACTTCTAAACTCGCGTCAGATTCGTAAGACATCAGATTCGTATAATGCAACATTCCATCGCAAGCGGCTTAACGCTACGACAAGTGTAAAACTTTGTATGTATTATTAGGCGTCATTCAGCGCTTTATTTTTGCTATTTTATCACAATAAACTTGAATAGAATCAGAAAGCGCATAAGCTAATGTTTTAGTAGAAATAATTAAATTAGTATTTTATTGGGTTTATATGTTTCCGAAATAGTCCCACAATTTTTTTATCAATATCTTAGTAGCAGTTTTTGAGTAATACTATTAAGCATAACTCAAAAAAACACTAGTCGGATGATAAAACTAATAAGGGACATTTAGCCATTCAAGCGTGAAAGAGTAACACACATACATACATACAGACATCAATATTTGCTTCGGTTGAAGTGTTCTCTTAGGTACCGACGCGTGCCATCCTTCGGTTCGAATCGTTGTGGTCGATGTAGCCTTTGGTTGTCTATGGCCGTCGTAAATACTCACAAACTCTAGCATTTATAATAATAGTAGGATATTGTGGAGGAGTACACGTACAAAAGTTAAAATTTAATAATGTGTCTTTTTGTTCTAAACCTAATTAAATTATCGACATCGACACTTCACACGAGTGGTTTATCTAGAACTTCTTGCTCAGACGTATCGCGGGGGGATTCCTGGCTAACTCTTTAATTCTGTGCTATTAAACGCTGATTGGTGATTAGCTTCATTACGTTCTAGGAATCCAGCCTTGATTATAGGATGTAATCTCTGTAAAAATCTGCGTCATATCATATTATCGCAACATCGGAAATAGTCAAAACATAACAATATATACATACGACGCGTATAGACCCCAAAAATGGTAATTATACGTTAACAAACTGAGACTGGGTTGTCAAGTCTCATATGTGAGTAAGTTTCAGGCCATAACACGAAAATGACGTGCACAAACGTTATAGAGCCAGGATTAAGTTTCTGAAAAAGAATTTGTTCTATCCTAATCCATGTCACTATTTGAAACATTTGCAATTGACGATGTCATTTATTATTACAAAACGTAGTTTATAATTCATGAGAAATTGGCACTCTTCATTTGATACACTCTAGATATTTTTTTATTGTCATTTTCTTTTCGATATTTTAATATCTGTTATCAGAGATAAGCCACTGAAGAGACTCCGATTAAATATCTATATCTTGATGATAACTTTACATTCAAGTCACATTTCATTGAATCGGACAAATGAGGACATTCAATATCTTCTACTCAAGAAATAAGACCGCCTCTGTAGTCTAGCAGCCCAGGTGTTGGACTTGACTTCATGAGGTCCCGGGTTCCATTCCCGGATCGGGCAACAAAAATAATATTTGGTTTTTCCAATTGTCTAATAAAAAAAATGTTGCTTGGGATTGGATATGTGCCCGGTTTGCGGTAGGCTTGCCACCTATCACACTGGGGACTCGGTGTCTTCGGCTAGTCGTGGGTGCACTGGTTGTACCTCTGCCTATCACTTCGGGGTCATGGGCGAGAAGATAATCTTTTCTGAGAAATGAGACTTACTGCTTAATTACATAAAATTAACTATGTTAACTTAAAATGTTTTCTTCTACCTTGCGTTGGTCCGGGAACCCTAACTTCATGATAAGAGAGGAGAGTAAAGGGCAAATTGGCCATTGCCAACAACATGAAATGTATTCCTTTCGTAAAGTGTATAAATATCATGTATATAGGCGACAAATATAACGCTGCTCGAGTTTTTTTATGATATTGGAACGCAAACAAGCTAACGGATTTCCTGATGGTAAGAAATTCCCGCCGTCTAGAGACACCAAAGGTGGTAATGGTGCGTTGTCAACTTGAGGCCGCGACGTTAAGCCTCGAGCAAAAGTAAGTTTACCGGCTAACTTACCCTCCGAACCGGAACACGTCATGACGTTA
Organism: Calephelis virginiensis; assembly: GCA_002245475.1. Lineage (NCBI taxonomy): Eukaryota > Metazoa > Arthropoda > Insecta > Lepidoptera > Riodinidae > Calephelis > Calephelis virginiensis. The sequence goes on from NJDC01004259.1 coordinate 30,078, forward strand.
TGGCGACAGGAATAGGTAAGGCGGTGGTACCAATCTGGGTGAGTCGCTGCGAAACTCTACCATCTAGTAAAGTTATATTTAAGAGGGTGTCACCCCGATGTTTAGAAATATTCAGCCGGCGATCTTATATGCGTTTCGGTTTTGCCAGTCGGCGACTGCCGACTAAATACTGACAGATCGGGAAATTGAGATATTTGTGCTCGTCACACCCATCTGTCCCCATCAAGAATCAAGGCCGAGCCTTGCGGATGAGATGCGCACACTAGCACGACGAAAAGGTTATTGATGTTGGAGATAATAAGTCAATTTTCTACTGCGTTTTAAAATGTTTTCATCGGTCTTTTTCCAACAAAAAAAAAACAAAAAAAAACAATAACATATATGAAAATGTACTTTACAGATCTTCAATTCTCCAACTCTTCTTAAATGCCAAATCGCACGATCTTAACAAACCTGCTTGGCTTCTTCGACATTAATTATCATTTTTATACAAACACGCCGGTTTCGGAGACTCTTGACACCCCCTTCGAATAACACCCGAGCGATTTGATTGTGGAATGTCAACCTTAGACTCCCGAGGTACCTTCATCTATCCAGACTCGCATTATATATTTGCTTTGTCCATCTTTCACCTATCATTCTTTCCACATGACCGAACAACAGCGGATCATGCTTTTGCTCATTTTAACACAAACACTTCCTTTCTATTCCACTCCTTCTCGTATCTCACTGTTACGAATGCGGTTAGCGAGCGTTACACCACAGATTTTCCGTAGCCCACTCATTTTTTTTTATTAATGGATTTTAGTTATTTTTCGATCAAAAAGTTGTTACAAAGATATTTAAGAATACAACATATTCTACCACAATATGGTGTGCAAATATTGAATTAAATTTATAGAAATTATATATTTTAACATCTGCTCGGTAAACATGTTTTTTTTAATTAAATTAACTTTATAAGTATTAAAAACATTTTATTTATTCATGCTTGTCAGCACGAAAATATTATATATTCTAATATAATATTTTCCTAATAGCAAAATAAATATTAACCTTTTGACTAGGCACTTGTAGTTTCTCACTATTTCTGCAGCGTGTAATTCCTAATATTTTTAATTGTATTCCAAATAAACAAATGATGATGTGTATTTACAAATACACATTTAGCCCAGATACATAAGCAAGGTAAAGGCAAAATATTGAGCGACTTAAAAAGTGGTTTGCATGAATGCAACTGATTAAATCCACATATCGCCCGTATACACTTCTTTTGTACGTTAAACACTCTAAATAATTCTACAGAATTTCTCCACATTGGAATCCCATATTGCAAAACGGAAGAAACTTACCCATGATAAGCTTCGACTGTATTTATACTACTCTCATGTTTTTTTGACATACCCAACTCTCGATTCCAAACAACAACGTTGGGATAAGCAAAGCGAATTGCACTTTGCACTCCATTCACACTATTTCCTGCACACTCTCTCCTTTCCACATCCACTTTGAACCCTCCATCCCTGCTAAAAGCACAACCAATGTATACAATTTTGTTCCCTTTTTTTAGCACTACAACATCAATTAACATATACAGTAACAACAACAGTAGATCAAACAAAATAATTTATTTATATAAATATATTCTTAGCATATGACGTAAATAATGTAAGCATTAGTAAAGGCGACAAATATAAGGCTGCACTCGAGTTGCAAGCTTGTCTAGTGTGGGCCACCCCAAACCATCGGGCATTCCTCAGATCCTCATTTGCATCCACCACCTCGTTTATCTCTCGTGTTTGCTGATTAGTTAGTGATGTCCTTTTTGATAATTTCCATGCCCAGACTGTAAATATGAGTTAGAGTTAATAATATTACCTATTAAAAATATATGTTGGTGAATATGAATGTAATTGGTAATGAATGCATGTGAAGGAAGCCAGGCAGATCTGCAAGGATCGTGACATTTAGGATTCGATATTCTCGGCCTACGGCGTAAGGGACTTAGCATGAAGATATGTGTATATGTATGTATTGTAATACTATTTAAATTATGCGCTTCGGCTATATTCGTCAAACTTCGGAAATCCGTATATATTTTAAAGATATACAGGGTTTCCCATTAATAGTGGATATTACTGCACGTGCGTGTACCACAAAAAAATGGAAATTCTATCTCCAATACTTTGCGATGTAGGCACTTTTTTGGAAAATTTCAAAAAATCCCGGTTTTTATTACATTTGTGGGCATCACGTCCGGAATTTAAAGTCTAGTTCGTTTTTTTTCTGACGTGTTGCCAAATGGTGATGTTCCTAAGTTACCTTTACAAAAACGCAATTGAATAATCTAGTCTAAACACCAATTTTAATTTTGAAATTTAATCCACTGCTAAGTTTGAGCATCTGTGGTGTAAAAAAAATGTACTGGAGTTGTGTTAGCCAACCAGTTTGTTTGTGGTACCCCCACAGCCCCACACACATGCACGTGCAGTAATATCCACTATTAATTGGAAATCCTGTATATAGAGTTCTTATTCTATAATTTATCCTTTGGCTTAAATTTAGATTAGGTCAGCCAATTTAAAAATAAAAGTATAAAGTGTAAAAGAGGAAAAAGTGTAAAGCCGAAGCGCATAATTTAAATAGTAGTACTATGTCTATGTATATTTATAGATATAAAATGATTGTTCTAAATATTACGAGTAGGTATATGTTATGATATATGCATAAATTTTGTGTCGCGATGGCACAGAGAAGTGCTTTGCCGATTTTATTATTTTTATGCATACTTGATATCCATGAGAATAAGTTGTAAATTATGTTTCATGATTACATAGTTGCCGGATTAGCTAGTTTTTTTTTAATTTAAAGGAAAACAAGCAAAACAATTTATTTCGTGTTGGTAAGAAATACAAGTCGACTAAAAAGTAAGTAAGTAAGTATCTTCACGCCCATAATCCCGAAGAGGTAGCCAGAGGCACAACCAGTGCACTCACGACTAGCCGACGACACTAAGTCCCAAAATGTGATAGCAAGCCTATCGTCAACCGGGCACATATCCAATCCCGAGCAACATTTTTATATTAGAAAATTTGAAACACCACATTTTCTTTTTATTGTCCGACCTGTTAATCGAACCCGGGACCTCATGAAGTCCAGTCCAGTCAATTAAATGTGAATAAGTGTTGCTGATTTGGATGAACTCTATGTTTACTAGTTACTTCACCACCCAAACATCAGAACTAAAGTAGTGGTGGCAGGAATAGGTAAGGGTGTATTTAAACGCTCCGGTCTGGAAATTTCTACCTCCAGCTCGATGTCACAAGCAAACCAATGTCTGCCTATTATAAGCTGCTTGACAGGAAAGTAATACTGTCTTTAAATCTTCAATGGAAATAGCGACTAGGAAGGGAATAATAAATTTGTTTTTACCGAATTTGGTATTTGGAGCCACGCCATTTCTGCAACTGTATAGAACGGCGTAGTTGGTATAGTCCGTCCTTAGTATTACAGAGTTGTAGATACCATCTGCAAAAAAAAAAACTGTTAGATGGAGAGCTGGATCCGCGAGTACTTTGACGATATCTATCTACTCATTTCATAAAAGCTAAAAATTTTACATTTAGAATAAAACATTAAGGAGCCTTCGAGCTACTGTAGTTTATTATGTAACCTGATATATCGAGATTAAAACTAGATTACTAAAATTGTGTATTTATCAATCAAATAACCAATATAGAACAATTCCTAAGCAACGAACATCGACACGGCATTAACAAGAGGCTCGGGTGCGATTCCCGATAGGGGCAAGCAATCGTGTGATGAATGCTTGCGCCGCGTTTGCGGGTCTGAGTGCTTATTACATTTATTCTGGTAAAAGTATTTTTATGTATTAGTATCGTTATCTTACACCTTTAACACAAGCATCAACTTATTTGCTTTCTTTAGAGTTAGATCGATTAGAGAAATGTGACCAGCTTTACTCCTGATACCACAATGGCTCAAGCTCCGGTACGGAGGGTAGGGTAGCCTTTAGACTTGCACAATAAGATTAACATTCCGGCCCCAGGCCCAACCAGGGCACCCATGAGTAGCCGAAGACACTAAGTCCCACAATGTGATAGGTGGCAAGCCTATCGCCAACCAGGGACATATCCAATCCCAAGCAACGTTTTTTTATAAGAAAATTGGAAAAACCCAATTTTATTTTTGTTGCCCGACCCGGTATTCGAACCCGGGACCTGATGCAGTCAAGCATTTAAGGAGTCTTTAGCCCATGGTTGTATTTTACTATCAGGAGTTGACCTTTCACACAAAAACAAAGAATTATCCTTTGTCAACAGAGTTTATTTAACAGGCAAATTTCGACATCAGAAACTTTGGAACCAAACTGACTGATTGAAATTTATGCTAGAAGATTAAACTGGTGTTCATATTATTAGTATCGTCAATAGCGTATTTTTAAAATCGGGATGCTCACCTAAACCCACCTAAACACACGTTAAATTAGCTTTAAAATTCTAAATGGTTGTTTTAACATAAAATAAAGCTAAGCACTCAATCAATGATTAAAGATTTTATCTTTTCCGTTTTTAAAAACATGGCGTCTAGTGACCGCCATTTTAAATTTAGTTGTTTATCGTCTTCAATGATACTCTATGATTAAACCAAATCGATCCACGTATGAATAACACACTCATGATATTGACCTTCAGAGTTCCACAGATTAACAAATTTAGTAAATAATAACATATAAGCCTTGTTTACAAAACGTAGCTGGGAGCAAATCTTATACTTTTAATCACATAGTAAGAAGTAATAAATGGACCATTCCCGTAAGGTGACTTTGTATTTTTACAGCATTTTCGAAAATAATTTAACCTTTTCTGAACAACTTGATCTACAGATTTTTTTATGATATTGGAAGGCAAACAAGCAGACGGATTTCTTGATGTTAAGAAATTCATGCCGCCTAGAGACACCAAAAGTGGTAATGGTGCGTTACCAACCTGAGGCCGGGATGTTAGGCCTCGAGCAAAATAATAATAATAAATATCCCTGGAAAAATTACACAAATTGAATCTAACCCCAAAGTAAGCAAATCATATATGCTTGTGTTATGGGGGTTAGTCAACGATACTAATACATAGAAATACTTAAATAGATACCAGAATAAATTTAATAAACACCCAGACCCGGAAATGCAGACATCTAAATGTTTATCACACAAATGCCTGCCCCACCGGGAATCGAACCCGAGCCTCGCGGTTGGTTGATGTAGTTAGGCGAGTACGCTAGCCACTCGACCAACGAGGCGGTCAAATTAAGTTTACCTGCTACCTTACCCTCAAAACAGGAACACGTCATGACGTTATGGCAGCAGGAATAGGTAAGGCGTTGGAACCAATCCGGGTCAATCGCTGCTAAACTCTCACCTAGTAACCACCTAGTATCTACAGATATTAAAAACCGTTCATTTAGATTTAACAAATCTAGAAACTTAGCAATAAACTTACCAGAAAACAGCATTTGGAAAGTGCCCGTTGGGATGCCATTTAGAATCTCGTATTGCACAGTCCCATTTCGTATCCGTACAACCCTGTTGAGTACCTCAATGTTGGACACAGTTACACCGATGGTTCTGGCTACCTCGAACCTGGAACATTGGCCTTGCTCCATGTTATTGTTAATCCTTTCAATTTGATACCAGTTCCCCAAAATCTAAAACACGAGGTGGTAAAAATTGTGTTAAAATTGACAGAGGAGATTTAATTATTATTACAAAATACTCGTTCGTGATTGTTCGTGAGAGGTTGTTTGCTAATTAATTATTTTTCAATTTAAATTAACAATTCCCCGTGTTGGTCCGGGCTTCTTTCCAGAATAGGCCATCTGCCTTCCTGCCAGGTAGCTCGTAAAAGACGTGCATAGGCTTACCGTCACTAACACCGTGATATCTGACTAGGTGGTAGAGTTTCACAACGACTCACTCGGACTGGTACCACCGTCTTACATATTCCTGCCGCCATAATGTGCTGACGTTCCGGTTTGGAGGGTAAGGTAGACTGTAAACTTACTTTTGCTCGAGGCCTAACATTCCGGCTTCAGGTTGGCAAATTACCACCTTTGGTGTCTCTAGGCGGCGTGAATTTCTTAACATCAGGAAATCCGTCTGCTTGTTTGCTTTCAAATAACATAAAAAAAATTACCGTGGCGTTAATATTCCTAACAAAGTTGAAATTATTAAAATTACATGTTCCTGGTAAATTCAATTGTGAATTAACACTAAAAATAAAAGCAACAAAGAAGAAAATAGAAAGATTCATTTTTACTGCTCGGGATATAGTTTTGACCACGATAAGCTGCGTGAGTTTGGCCTAATATATTGAACAATTTATCTTATCTGTAAGTAATCTTTTGTTTTAGGGAATCGAAAAATTATCACATTTCTTAGGATTTTGTTGGTAATTGCGTTATAGTTTTATGCTGAAAAACCCATAAGAGTGCTTATACATTTAACGTCTTACCAATAAATACAGTCTTCAACACTCCAAGGTTTAATTTTGCATTACAGTTCTTACTACATGCTGTAATTAAATCTTAAACTATTTTGGTTTCTAGTATCTTCACGCCCATATCCCCGAAGAGGTAGGCATAGGCACAACGAAAGCACCCACGACTAGCCGAAAACACTAAGTCCCACAATGTGATAGGTGGCAAGCCTATAGCAAACCGGGCACATATCCTATCCCGAGCAACATTTGTTTTATTAGAATATTGGAAAAAACAAATTTTCTTTTTGTTGGCCGACCCGGGATTCGAACCCGGGACCTCATGCAGTCAAGTCCAACAACTGTACCACTAGACCACAGAGGCGATGTTGATGTTGGTTTCTGTTTTTTTTTAATTAAACGGTATGCTTTTTTTTGGTTACTATTATGCTTTTAGCTTTAGCATTACAAATCTAAGATTGACTTATATTAGCGTGCATTAGCCCGACTGTAACATGTCCAAAGTTACTTGTAATTATACAACACAAGTTACACAAATTGAATCTAACCCCAAACTAAGCAAATTATATTTTTGTGTTATGGGCGTTAGTCAACAATACTATACATAGGTACATAGAAATACTTAAATAAGAGATCAGAATAAATTTAACAAACATCCAGACCCAGAAATGCAGACACCTAAATGTTCATCACACAAATGCCTGCCCCCGTCGGGAATCAAACCCGAGCCTTGCGGTTCATCGGCGTAGTTACGCGTGTACGCTAGCCACTCGACCAACGATGCGATCAACATAAGCAACATAAGCTTAAAATAACCAACCAGAGCCACATTAAACTTGGATTAGAATTTTTCTGATCTAATGATCCGTTAAACCTATCCTAGCCTCTTAAGAACTGCCAGGTAGAGATGTAAATGTTTTATTTTATAAAAAGAGTCGGACCAAGACTGGGAAAATTCATAAACATGTTGTTAGTTATTTATAGCATAACGTATTGTTTACTACCGGAATGGCTTTCAACTGTAGATAGTTTAAATTTAGAAGATTTTCCCCGTGTTGGTCCGGGCACCTTTGCAGAATAGACCACCTGTCTTCCTGCCAGGCAGCTCGTAAAAGGCGAGCATAGGCTTACTGTCACTAACATCGTGATATCTGACTAGATGAGTAGAGTTTCGCACCGACTCACCTGGGTTGGTACCACCGCCTTACCTATTTCTGCTGCCATAACGTCATAACGTGTTCCGGTTTGGAGGATAAGATAGCCGGTAAACTTACTTTTGCTAGAGGCCTAACATCCCGACCTTAGGTTGGCAACGCACCATTACCACCTTTAGTGTCTCTAGGCGGCGTGAATTTCTTACCATCAGGAAATCCGTCTGTTTGTTTGCCTTTCAATATCATAAAAAAATACATTGAAATGGAAGATTATGATTTTAAATAAAAAATTTTTTAGAACATAGTTACGTTGGACGCGCCGTTGTATGTAAAAGCGCTGTAAGATTAGAGCATTGTTAAGGAAACTAAACAAAATTAGATAATTTGAAAATACATGTTCAAAGAAGATAATAATATTATCATTTGTAATTTTGAGTATCATTGTATATACACGTTAATTCCAATTTTAAGTAACAAATTTGAAATAAGATCCCAACTGCGCCAAACTAAAATAAAGTGGTTTTAGAGTGTTACCGAATATAATATAATACATTGAATACCAACGTAATATAGGAAAAACAGGAAAAGTAGTAGGAGAGCCCGCGGTGCTTAATGTGTAGTAACTCCAGCGTCATTGGGACCCATTGCACTTTGTCTATTAAATAGTGGAGAGTAAAAAAGTCATGTAAGGTTTTTCTTTTTAGCGGTGCGTTAAGTGTCTAAAAATTAAAATAGCAATCCCAGTCACTTGATCATAGCCGAACTCATCAGATTTTAACAATCTACATGACTAATGTGTCTCCGATGACAGAAATACGTCAATCAGACAGATTTCTGTAATCAGCAATTAACACATATGACTTGGTTTTTGAAAGTTTCTGAACCTCCTACTCCCGTACGTCTTGTTCAAATCGTCAGAAAATTCAAACATGGATATATTGGCATGTACTAAGTCCGCCATACTTTAATCTGACACGCTCGAGTATATTTTCAAGCAAAACAAATTAGACAGACAACCCTACATGCGCGTCTCTATGTAGAGATTTAATATATAATGGAGGTGTTTAACAATGGTACAGGCTATCTCCCATATCTTAATCTGACGTGCCTGAGTTACTCCAAAAATCCCCTTTTGGGCTCCCCTACTAAAATACTTAGAGTAAAAGTCCAGATAGGACGCTAACATACTTAGTTACATTAAAAATATACAAGTTTTATAACATAGCTCATACAATTTAGCTGTCATATTGATTAGCAGACAACAAAAGAGTAAGAGGAAAATAGAAAAAAACTAAACTAAATATAAAAAGACTATAATTCCAGTTTTAGCCTTCGAGACTTTAGTCTATATTTTTTTTATGATATTAGAAGGCAAACAAGCAGACGGATTTTCTGATGGTAAAAAATTCTCGCCGCCTAAAAACACCAAAGGTGGTAATGGTGCATTGCCAACCAGAGGCCGGGATGTTAGGCCTCGAGCAAAAGTAAGTTTACCGGCTACCTTACCCTCCAAACTGAAACACGTCATGACGTTATTATGTGTTATTTATTATATGTTATTGACAACTAAAAATCGTCTCTGACTCACTGATAAAGAGCCAAATTCATATGGTACTTCCTGAAGTTCTCCAAAACAATTGAAAAAATCGTATGTAAGCTAGTATTAATACACAAATATTAAAAATAATATAAAAAATATAATTTATCCCCGCACTCACAATAAAAAGGGGATGGTTGTTCCTACTCATGTATAAAATTTGAGGATGCTTTTAGAAATCCTATAAAGCTGATTTGTATATGAACTATTATAGTTTAAAGTTAGTTTTGGTTATTTGTGTGTTAAAACTTGAAACTTTTATCCACCCAGGCCGTAAACAAGAGAATATAAGTTTGTAAGTTTAAATAAGTTTAGAAAGCAAAAAACAAAGTCACTATTGCTTTGTTTAAAAGCGCAATCGTTATTGTAATTGTCTATAAGCAATGTTTTAATTCGATAATTAATATCAATCGTTTTGGTATGTTATGAAAAAAATATTCGATCGGTAACAAACCTATCACCAACTGGATACTTGTCCGTTCTCGGACAACTCAGTTTCTATTAGAAAATTAAAAAAAATACATATTTTTAGATGTTCCAACAGAAAATTGAAACTAAGATCTCCAACACTAGAACATTAGATTACAGAAGCGTTCATAATTAAATATTCCTTTAGAATTAATGAAAATGGTTGGTCATACAAACATTAAATTGAAAAAAAGATTTGACATCTTATTAAAAACATTTTATGGCTAATACTGTCAAAAAGTTCATTAGATGTTTTTTGAATCTACACGCTCCTTACACCTCAATCCAAATACTTAATATTATGTATGTTATTGTCATTTTTATAAGATAGTTTCTATACTTCTTAGCGTCGGTGCTTGGTGGAATTCCATTCTTGATACAATTTATTAATGATGATGCTTGTATAACGAAACCGGTTGGCTAAACCATAAAAATAAAAAATAAAAATAAATTGTGGAAAATACTAGTGTTTGTAAATAAACTGTATTTATAAGATAGCATATAAAAAGTATAAAATAAAATAAAATAATATAGCAGAAAAATTATCACGCTCATGTGGCGGTAGAGTAAATTTTGTAAAGGAAAAATCACGGTTTATTAACAGAGAAAGTAGAATATTTAATATTTTTTCTTGTTTTGGTCCGTGTCTGATGAGTAGACTGGACTATCTACATCTCTGCCACGTCGATTAGAAGAAACGAACACAGGTTAAAATATGTAAATATAGTATACCAGTGTAGCAAATTGTCCGGGTAAGAATGCCCCGACCTACCTATTCCTGCCGCCATAGAAACTCCATTCGGCGGGTTTCAGTTCCGAGGGTAGGGTAGCGGGTAGAAGTATAGTAAGTCTCTTACAAGCAGGAGTTCACTGACCTCTCACATAAAAAAAAATATCAAAGAAGTGTTTGGAAATCTCAAAGAAGTGAAAGGCTTGACACCAGCCGCTGAGTTTCATCTTCTGCAAAAGAGTTCAATGTTTCATGTTCACCACCTTGACACTAGCGCTCTTCTATCGTGCGATTCCGAAGACTTTTTTACCTCATATAACACCTTTGCGGAACCAAAGACCAGCGGCGGTGTTTCTGCAAAATTCCTGCTCTGTGATGTCTGTATGTGGTGGACGCCACACCGTGTAACTCTGCTTACAGACATGTCTCTCCGCCAGGGCCCAAGTCTCTGGAAGGAGGCAGATAGTATCGAGTGACAAGTGTCGAGATTTCTGCTGGCCTGGTAGCTTCCTCTACTTCTATCACTACATTGTCATTCAAACAAGCCACTCTCAAATAAAGCCCCAATTATTTGATTATGAAATGTAACCTAGGGCGTACCAGGTACTTACATTCACTTACGTTCGAATTGTGTCAGTTTTGTCAGTATTTTATTTGCCATTATTTCTGCATGACCGAACCAACGGATCATGCCCTTTCTAATTTTAACATCAATACTTTCTTTTAATCACACTATATCTGTGAAATAATCGTACTTTGTACTATAAATACTGTTTGATTTTATAAACTTACTAACGCATTAAGACTTAACACTCCAACGTCAGGATCCAGTATGATAACATAATATCTTCTCTTAATATCTCTGTTTTGTTTATACAAACAAAAACAATTAAGCGCAGTAAAAATTTGTCAAAAGATATCTAACGATTGCAAGATGGACTCATGTGAATTTTTACAACATCCTACTAATAGTGTTAAGATATGTTTCAATAGTTTGAATCGTATATCATCAGCCACAATGTATGATTTATTGACGATAACTTAAAAACTCAGATCAAAAAATTCAGATCATGATGAAATTAACATTGGACCACCTTACAATCATGACTTACCTTTTTAAAAAAGAATTATCAAAATCGGTTTATAGTTAGCCGATTCTCGTTTTCGACTCTATGTTTTTTTTGTATGTTTGTTATGCGATCGCATAACAAACATACAAAAAAAACTAAGAGTCGAATTCAGAACTCTTTTTCCAGTGTCATTCACGGGACGTGTATTTCTTAAATTTCTTGATAAAATGCAATTGAATATCATTTCCTAATTAAAGCCTTTAATCCTTGTTAACGGAGAAAGTGGATTAGCTGAATCATTGTCAGCTGTTATCAGTTTCTAGGAAGTTAGTCTTCATAATTGTGATAAGTCTCACGTGATGACGGTATGTACGTTGATAACATTCTTAGTCATAGCGATGGTGAAAAGATTTTTATTGATTTGAAAAAGACTATCACTACTCATGATAATAATATCATACACGAGTAGGTAATTATTGTATATTTCGACAACTCATCTGTATTTACTGTCGATAAAAAACGAAGTTTTGCACGGCGGGAGTTCCGGCAAAAGTGAAAATTTGAATATTAGCGTCGTGCTTTTTAGATATATTGGAATAGTTAGGGAATAATTTTGCACGAACTGCTTTAATTATCAATAACAAAGTACTATAATTTATGTGGTAGAATACAATATTCATTTATTCACCCTGCACCGTGTTACGAATTTTCGATCAGGTCACGTGCCTGACGCGAATTTAGAAGTTTTACCCATTTCTAAAAAAGTGCGCCACGCCGCTAAAGAAGTTTTCGCTACAAAAATACTCTCCGTTTTGTCGACCTCGGTATGTAACGACTTCCGTCGTTCATTGATGGTAATCTAGTCACATAAATTGTTACATTATTAACATTATAAAGTGTTACGTCGTTGTGTGTTTCGTGCTTAAAGGATGGAATAGTCGGTAGACTTGCACACATGGCCTAAAATCCAGGCCGAAAAGGACGGACCAGTAAAATATTTGGTGTCTATAGGCAACAATTGCCTTTTATATATTGTTTCACCTGCTTGTTAAGCGTATTGAACTAGCTCACGAAACTAAGTTTTGTATGAGTGTGTGCTTGCATGTGTGTGGATTCATAACTTTTAACGGATTTCAATGCGGTTTTTTTGTTTGAAAATTGGAGTGATCGAGATGTTTCTACATTACTCAAAGAGTTTTTCTGGGTTTCATTTAACATTTTTAATTTTATAATTATTAATATTACAGTTTCCATACTTCTTATCGTTAAAATAAGTTTAGCCAACCGGTTTCGCTATACAAGCATCATCAGTGCTATATAACAACTCTATATAATAGCCCTGATAATCCTTGTATAGCGAAACCGGTTGCTAAACTTTAAAAACAAGAATATATTGTGGAAAGTACAAGTGTATATCAATACATTTTTATTAAAATTACAACGAAACTGCTTTTACATCTGATCTAAACCAATTTTTTTCCAAATTTTTAGCAGCGTGGATACCTATATGTTTACAATTTTAGTCTCTATTAGAAGATACACATTTTTCTACTTTTTTAAGTGGCTATCTTTCAAATGATTAATGTAAAAATATAGATTTAGAAACTTCAATGTCATTTTAAAGACCTATCTTTAAACACACCACATGTTGTCTAGTTGTTGAAAAACAATTTGGTTATTTCCTATTCCATGCGAGAGGAATGTCCCTCATATTTTTTGTGTAAATCGGTTTATGGAATACATTTTTCCACCAAAGTAAATTCTATTAAATAAAAGAAAATGTGGTGAAAATTAGATATGTGCCCGGTTCCTGATAGACTTGCCACCCATCACGTTGTGGGATTTACTGTTATCAGGTAGTTGTGGGTATCCTGGTTGTGTATCTTGAGTGTAGTCCTAGTGAGTAAACCTAAAGGTTCCAAAAAGGAGTGTTCCGTTCGACCATTTGTCTGTGGAACCAAGTCAGGGCGAAGAAGGTTCTAAAACTTTTTTATAACTATAAACTTTACTTACAATTTGATTAAATGTAGTATATGTAATATGATAAAGTTAAAATGATACTTTTTACTTGATTATAGAGAATTGTTTAAACGAAGCGAACAAATAAATGGAGCTAGTTAGCGATCTCACAATTTCTTAAATTGGTCAAAGAAAATACTGCTTGCCAAAGTACACATCACGGAATTGGAGTTAAATAGAAATTTGGCAGGCTTAAGTTCTTAAGTATATACAGGTGCCGACAGATCCAGCGTTTTAGAACTGGCAACACGATATTAGTTCCGATTTACCTGAAAGTAAAGAGCTTATTTCTGTATTTTTTATAAATTAAATATTTGCTGTATCGCAAAGTTTGTAAGTTTGAAAATTACTTATGAGCCTCAACACAATATTTACTCTCACCGAACTGCAAAATTGCATTGTCAGTTTTTATATAAGATATCAAACAAGCTCACGGCTCGCCTGTTTCTTACTATCAGGCCTATAGACACCATAAACATTGTTGGGGTGTCGTCTTCTCGTGTGCGAGGTATTAGCCAATCTGTACGAGTGTTCCGTATATACCTCCGAACCAGAACATGGCACTGTCATTATTGCAGTAGGAATATATAAGGCATGGTATTCTACCACCAGTGGTCTTGTTGGTGATTACTCGTTTAACCTTTGCTCACCTCTTACACGCCTGGTAGGAAGTTATATGGGCTATTCTACACAGGAGAGCCGGATCTACAGGGGCCAAAACTACCTTATTTTGTCCTTCCATTTTCCTGTAAGGGAAGAAAATTCCCAAATACTTCAATTACGATAACACTTAAGTGAAGTTCTAAACCCATCACTCATTTGAATTTTATTGTTATTAACCCCCGGCGGCTTCTGCATCATAGGTTTTGAACTTTACTGTTTTGAATGCTGATTTGTTTTGTTTGAAAGCTGACGCAATCGATATATTTTTTAGATACCAACATCACATGTAGGTTTTGTTGCAGTCTTTTAAAAATAATATTTTTGTGTCGTATTACGCTTATAATACATTCAGTTGTTAGACATGAAATGACAAGTTACTTTTATTATAAAAACTAGTCGTCACGGCGCACTTAGTCCCACCCGTTCAGTTTGTATGAAAAAAAAAGTATTATTATTCCCATTTTCACTGAAATTTTCCAGGTTGTTCTCTTAATAAAACAATCCTGACAATAATTTGCACCATAAAAAAAAAAGAATTAGCCAAATTGATTCAGCTGTTCGAAACTTATTAGCTTAACAACACATTCAAAGATTTATTTTTATGTTACAGAAGGTTGAATATTTAACTGAATTTATAAAGAGGCGTTCACCCATTAAAAACGTATAATCCATGTTTTAAGTGAATCACCTCTTTAGTAAGATTTCCGTATATAAGATTTAAAAAAATATCTTCACGCTTTATCCCGCGACCCACGACTAGCCAAAAACACTCAAGTACCACAATATGACAATAGCGGCAACCCCAATGCCAACCGGGCACATGAGCTGGGCAACGCAAGTTTTTATTAGAAAATTGAAAAAAACTCATTTTCACAGATCTCATGAAGTCATGACCGACACTGGATTGCGAGTCCACAAAGGCTTTTAATATAATGTAAAGGCTTATGTTGAATGGTTAAACGAAAAAATCTCATTTCAGAGGAACTCAATTAATCTATTGAGTTGCTCTGAAATGAGACTATAATATAATTAAAAAATCAATGAGTTTATAACGAGCGTATAAGGTATATTTTATAATCTACTGGCTGTTCCGGCGAACTTCATTCCTTCCATTCAGTTCGTATGGGTTTTCTAGTTTCCTTGCAGTAGAACATGATAAAGAGAATTCTATCTCCGT
This sequence comes from Calephelis virginiensis, assembly GCA_002245475.1. Taxonomy (NCBI): domain Eukaryota; kingdom Metazoa; phylum Arthropoda; class Insecta; order Lepidoptera; family Riodinidae; genus Calephelis; species Calephelis virginiensis. The sequence continues at coordinate 45,468 of NJDC01004259.1, forward strand.
CTCCTGGCTCTAAGCTCTCCATCAATTTTCACCCGTCCTTTAGTTACAAATAGTGTACCTAACACGGCTTTCTATTTAATCGTATAAATTTATGTTAGACCTTTATAAAATCAAGAATATGAGTATTAAAATAAGACCACAAGCAAAACCATGCCTGCACGAAAACCAAAATAAAGACCAAGTTTGACTTATTTCTACTTATATTATAGCTAAATTGGATTAAAATTAGTCAAATTTTACCGATTTTAATTACTGAGTAGCCAATTTTACTAAGTTGAACAAGAATAATGGAATTCGCAAGACCCTGCTACCTAATCTGCCTGACTGAATAAGTGGAGTGGTAGTTAATTACTAAAATGTTCTACTTTCGGCGATAGAATCGACCTAATCCTGACACAAGAGGAATATTTTACTTCTTTTTATTTTCTGTTTTTACCATTACCTTATATTAAACGAAGCACTAAGATCGCAGTTGATCATTTTATTCCGGTAAAGACAGCCTTCCCTAAAGGCCTAAATTGATAATTTATCAGTAATAAATAAGATTTTGTCTAGAAAGAGCGTATATCCAGCACATATATGAGCGCTACGAAAAAATCTATGGTGTAGGTATCTACGCTCGCTGACCGCATTCGTAACAGTAAGATCCGAGAAAGAATGGACTAAAAAAAAAGTGTGTTTGTACCAAATTTTATCTCGGTTTTTATAAACTTGAATCTGAGATAAATAAACATCCCGGCCTCATGTTGACAACACACCATTACCACCTTTGGTGTCTCTAAGCATCGTTAATTTCTTACCATTAGGAAATCCATCTGCTTGTTTGCCTTCCATTATAAAAAAAAGGTACTCAAAGTCCAGTCGCAATAAAATAAAATCGAAATAGGTTTTTAAATTTTACTGTGCTTAAATTATTTGTAAATTTATTTGGTACTTTTGACATGGTCATGAATTCCTGTAAACCATGATAATTAAAAGAAAAATACATAATGTTTTGCAGAGTTTCACTAAAGAAACCACAATACAAATTATTTAAAATAACGTCGCTTCTGTGGTCTAGCGGTTCAGGTGTTGGATATGACTGCTGAGGTCTCGGGTTCGAATCCCGGGTCGGGAATTTGGTTTATCCAATTTCCTAATAAAAAAATTGTTCGGGATTGGATATGTGCCCGGTTGGCGATAGGCTTGCCACCTATCACGTTGTGGGACTTAGTATTTTCGGCTAATCGTAGGAGCCCTGGTTGTGCCTCTGCCTACCTCTTCGGGGATATGGGCGTGAAGATACTTTTTTTTATTTTAAAATTAAGTTTTCAATTGAAGCCTCAGTAAACAGACTCGGTCCCAGGTTTGTCACATCTGTTGTAGATATATAAGGTGCAACACATTATCGACAATACCTATTTAGATAGACTCAATAGATTATATTAATTGTTTGTCCTGATTGTCCTTGCGAAATAGCACTTGAGTGTGCTTGACAGCTTTCATCAATTACTCATAATTACTGGAAATAATGGAGTGCACTTTGTGATTATTAGTAATGCATAAGTACATCACGCTGCTTATCCCTAAAGACATAGCGAGAGATTCTACTAATAGAAGAGTTTACCCACTATTAAACAAAGGGAATGTATTCAAAATGTGGTACATATTATGAAGTCATACGTAGATTATATTAGGCACTCAAATAAATATTGAAACTTTTCTCAGACTTTTTCAAAATATAAAATTAACATCTTATGTATAAAAAGCGGCCAAGTGCAATTCGGACTCGCCCATGAAGGGTTCCGTAGGAATAATTAAAAATGGTGGTTGAGGTTTACGATTTATGACGTACTAGAAAAAAGTGCTTACTAGATTTCGTTCAATCCAATTTTTAGTAGAAATTTACAAGGCAATGTACATCGAAATTTTTTTAGTTCTAGAAGTTACATATCAGTAAGGTAAAAAATTACATAGGAAACCACAATATTATTTTCAAAGACCTATTATATTACATAGGTTTGATGAAAAAAAATTAAATTTCGTTTCTAAGCATGGGAAAAACCCAAAACTTTATTTTTTTTATGTGTGGCACATATCCTATCCCGAGCAACATTTTTTTTTATTAGACTACTACTTCCTCATGCAGTCAAGTCCAACAACTGAACCTTTAGACCACAGAGGTGCCTACTTGGAGTTTGTAGTTAAAGAGTAAAGAAAATAAAAAAAATGTGTCGTAGTTACAAATGCTTAAAATGCACTTCTCTTACATTTTGCTACAGATAAGAACAATAAACAAGATTACTGTCTTGTAAACCCAGTTAACACCATCTTAACGGATTACCCTTTAATTTGATGGAGTTATGTTTAAATAATAAATGAATTTAGAATTACGTTGCCGCCATTCTTTAGCCACTTTGAGTATGTTCAATGAAGGTTTTCCATCCGTTGTGATTGAAAATATAGTGTCTATAAATAATCCCATATTTTCTAAATAAATATTTAATATATTCCCCCATTAATGTCATTAAATCAACATTCATGTGTCCAATAAGTGAAGTATTGTTACTCTTATGTAAATACGGTTAAAATTTATCAACATACATTAATTTCAGCACAGACGTTGTTTATTACATTTTTTACAAATTACATGTAGTATGTGTCCGATAACAATAGATCTTTCCCCGTGTTGGTCCAGGCTATTTTGCAGAATATACCAACTGCCTTCCTGCCAGGCAGCTCGTAAAAAGCAAGCATAGGCGTCACTACAATCACTACAATCACTAACACCGTAACATCCTACTAGGTGGAAGAGTTTCGCAGCGACTCGCCCGGATTGGTACCACCGCCTTACCTATTCCTGCCACCAGAACGTCCTATGCTTGCCGTTGACGTGTTCCGGTTCGGAGGGTAAGGTAGACGGTAAACTTACTTTTGCTCGAGGCTTAACATCCCGGTCTCAGGTTGGCAACGCACCATTACCACCTTTTGTGTCTTTAGGTGGCGTAAATTTCTTACCGTCAGGAAGTCAGTCTGCTTGTTTGCCTTTCATTATCATGAAAAAAAATCTTTACTTTTTTATATTCCTTTAATCTAAACTATTATCAGCATCTCTAGAGTTTTGTCTTCGGAAAAAAATATCTATAAATATTCGAAACGTAGAGTTACATTCACAAGCAATAAAAATTTCTTCTAAAGTCGTCAGCTTATTTGCCGTCTAAAGAAAGAAAAACCCTTAATATTTTCTCACCATTTTTGTGGAACGTATGGGAAATATTAAGGAATTTCCCTAAGTACGATCTAAAACACTTAACATACGCTTAACCCCAAATAGAATGAAAAACAGCAAGATCAGGATGTGTTGGAATATGGAGCTCAGTTTTTGGGCAAATCTTCTTGAATCATTAATATCGTACGTGTTTGTGAATGAAATCTCTGTGAGGCAATTCTGTTATGCAAAGTAAAGGTGGTAAATGTTCGTACTTGATATATTTTGTAATATATCTTCTACTAGCTTTGCTTGCGGCTTTGTCGGTATTGACAAAAAAACTTGAAATCTCTGCGAGGGTGGTAAATGTTCGTATTTGACATAGTTTGTATTATATCTTCCACCTACTAGCGTTGCTTGCGGCTTTCGGCCAATGTTAATAATGTATCTCAATCTAATGGACTTCAAGCAATCTAGATAGCTGCGTATCCGGCGGCCTATCCCGTACCTAATTGCCATATTTATTCTGTCCACAGATATGTTATTGGCAAGCAATAACATAAAAATGGATCAAAATATCAATCTTGGACAGATAGTTTTGGATTAGGATTGATTATTAATATTGGCCGTTTATCGGTATTGGCAAAATAAAAAATGTGTGCGAGTACTAGCGTACACTCGTAAGAAGTGAAACTTCTTTATGACGTTATTTTTCAAAAAATAATTTAGTTAATGCAACTTTACAGAAATTGGTTAAATAAAGTTAAATTAGATTAAAGTTTTTGCCAATCCCTACTCCGCTGGATAAAGTATCCAGCGGAGTAGGGATTCTTCGAACCACGCGTGGTAGGAATAAAAAAGATGGTGCGTAACGGAAAAATGTGACGCGTAACGAAAAAATGTTACACAAAATTTTTTTCCAACCCCGATAAAGAAGTTTCATAAGATTTTAAACTTAAATCGTCGCGAATTAATAACATTTTTAATTATTTATACGGGATACTCACGATCTCTTTTTATTTTATTTGTCGATATTTCGGCCTAGTTGCATAGGCCGTGGTCACGACGGGACTCATATCAATATCGACAAATAAAATAAAAAGAGATCGTGAGTATCCCGTATAAATAATTAAAAATGTTAAAGAAGTTTCACTTCAAAAACTTTAATTTTTATTTTATTTTATGCTATTTTCATTGCTTTTACTTCCAACCACCTCTATTCATATACTAAACAAAAAGACAAAAACTGTAAAAGGAAACTGATATGCCACATACAATTTAAAAATAGTAACTGAAAAAATCATCAATTTTTCATGTACTCAATTAAAAAAAATATTATCCAAAATTAACAGGTGTATAAAGTTTCAGAACGTACGTCACAACTGTATAGATATTCAAAGAAACTGAACCTTCCTTCCATTTTTCTCAATTCGTAAATAAACCTAATCGTTAGGTACAATCAAATGATTCCTGCTGTATAAAAACACATGTACCTAGTTTAGTTTTGTATAAATACGAGCCTAAAACATTTGCCTGAGTCATATGAGAGTTATTATTATTCTATTATACAGAAAATGAACAGGCACTTTATAATTTACTGGTTCAAAATTCATCGTAATATACGAGATATTGAATTTGCATTTCTGTAGAGGTTACTCGACTCTCCTGAATAGTCCACGATTTTCAATTCTATTCAATAAATCTATTTTCTGCAGGTCACTGAATTATTAAACATAGTTTTGTCGGCACCGACTGAATACATTATTAGCTTTAAATCCAGTTCAGTTACTATCGATATAAAAGGAATTGGAAAGGTCAATACATGAATTAAACCCTTAATAGCTCGACTGGCATCGTCAGCAAGAAATGAAGTTGGGGGATTTATTTTTAAAAAGTTTTCTGCCTGTATTCTAGCCCTGCACTACACCGATTCTACTGAACTAATGACGAAATTTAAAAGGTAGGAGATGACAATTTTAGTCTTTGACTTTTAAGGACACAGTATATTTTTCACCTTGGAAGTAAATATGAATAAAACAATTTAAGGGGTTTGTAGTTCCAAAAAAAATCATGCCACAGATAGAAATTAGTATTTTTTTAGACGATGTATATAAACAAACAACAGACGGATTGTCTAATAAAAGATAAGACAAATTGACCAATTAACCATCGTCAGATTAGGGTTTATCTTTCGTCATCGCTTGGCGAATAGGATTTAATATGACCTTGAAATGATATTGTCTAGTTTCATTGCTTTGTGGAATTTAAGAAGCCTTTATACAATACCTGTTACTTGAATTTTGTCACTGTTGGTGAAACTTTACACTATTATTTAACTAGCTGGTGGGCACTGCTAGTCACCTTCCGCGAAAACATCTCTACAGCATAAGGATAAAATTAGCCTTTGAACTTCTCCTTAATCAATTATTTAATGAGCTAAAACCGTGAAGAAGCTCAAGGCTTTCCTAATTGGAAAAGACCGTAATCTACAGACCCATGATGGAGACCCATATCCATGCATAAATATTATAGGTTCATCGCTGTGCTATGGCTGAAAACGAGGTCTGTTTGGAAGTTTACCTGCTTTTACTATTCCAAATAATATCACTATCACAGTAGGAAATAATAATGCGGTGGCAAAGATCTTGTTGGAATTGACCTATTTTACTTATATGTGCTACTTTCGAGGCAGATATACCCAAACAGAGACCTAGACCAATTAGGGGGCAATCAAGGTTCTGAAAAAAAAACCAGGAACAATGCATAAAAATACAAACTTTTGCACAAATATTAGTAGTGATAGTTATTTTGAATTAAAAAATGAATGTTTTTTTAAGGAACAAGGTGAATGATATTATAAAATGAAAAAGCTCAGTAGTCGCAAACGCTATAGATAAAATCGTAAAAGGTCAAGTGAAGCGACTCGATATGACTCATTTTTAAGCAGGTAGTGGAGTTATGAATAAGTTTTGGAGCAAGCAATCTTCATTGGTGGAAGAGGTGGTTTCGTTAATAGTAAGTAATATTTTTCAGATTTTAATCCCGATCCTTTGCACTGGCTCAGGCTGCTTGCAAGAAACAAGTACTCATGGTAAACTTCTGTACTGCAACTTGTCCGTGTCGGGATCCATTATCTTACCTGTTTCTTACCGATGTAATGACAGTGTCTAGCTCGGGCAACAATACAGCGTTGCACTTACCTACTATGGCATTTATAGGCGACAGTTATCTCTTACCATCAAGAGAGCCGTGTGCATACACTGTACATATACACAGTCACGTTGTCGTTCTTTTAGGAATGAGGAAGCTTTTTTCTTGAAAATTCATATTGTTTCGCACTCAACGCCACCAGCAACTTGTTTCAAAACACTTTGCAGCCAAATATTGTCTTCTTAAAAGATTCTATTATATTCTATTGTTGATTGCAGATGCAGTTTTAAGTAATTTATAAAATATGCCAAAACACACACAATCAAATTGTGAGGTCACCAGATGACGTAGACCTTGTTTCGCAGTAAACGTGCTGACATACATGGGGTGTTTCTGGTTGGATTTTAATTAAAACCATTCCGTACCTGTTAGGTCGTTTCTCCACTGCCGGCGGCACCGAGACCCACGTCGATGTTAAAGCAAAATTTCTTTTTAGAGTAAAAACGAACCCTATTTCTAAGTCTCCGCTGTCTGTCTGTCTCCAGGCTGTATCTCATAAGCTGTGATAGCTAGAAACCTGAAATTTTCACAAATGATATATTTCCGTTGTTTTTTTGCTTAATATTAAAAACAGTAACATGTAGACGCTTTAAATTTTCACAGAATATTTACTTGTATATTACCTTTCAAAATAAATGATTAAATAATAGTATTAAATAAATGTAAAAAGGAGGTTCCCATACAACAAACGGAATTTTTAAGCAATTTTTACTCGATTTTAATAAAGAGGTAGAAACTTGAATATTTGTAAGTAAATTAACTGTATAAATAAATACCTAATGTAATAGATAATAACTCGCAAAATGAAAATAATCCGTGCATATAAACGCGGTGCGAGCGCCGCGCTACGGTGTGCTCGCTGCGGTTGCTAAGCAACGGCCGCGTGGCTAGCGGGGGAGGTAACATCACTGAGCAAGCCAAAGCCGCGTGTTTTCTCGCGAGCGTCGTCATGCTGCCCTAATGTAAATCGAAAACCTACCTATAAGTTTGCAACGAATAGAGCAATAGATTCTATCAAAACTACCCGAAAAGCAAGAATAGACTCTCATGGATTTATATATATAACAACTAAAACACACTAAAAATTATTGTACCTACAACTAATGTGATTTTCTATTATAGATGATACGGTACGGAACATTTCGTGCACGAGTCCGACTCGCACTAGGTCGGTTTTTTATTTAAAATTATCTTAACGTCCGTATACCCTAGTTGTAGATAAAAGTAGTAGAAGACACAATGTCTCACAATGTGGTAAACCTTTCGCTTACCAGAAATGTACTATTCAAACCGAGCAATATTATTTTTGTTACAAAATTGAAAAAAAAACATGTATTAATTTTGTCCAAATTTTTCATCGAAAAGAAAATTTGGGTTTTTCAATTTTCTAATAAAAAATGTTGATGGGGATTGGATATGTGCCCGGTTGGCGATAAGTTTGCCACCTATCAAATTGTGGGACTTAGTATCTTCGGCTAGTCGTGGGTGCCCTTGTTATGCCTCTGCCTACCTCCTTGGGGATGTGGACGTGGAGATACTGACTTTTTTTCACATTTTTTGATCAACGGTCGAGGGGCTACCTCTACCCGCTTAAGCATTTCTATGTCATATACCTAATCGTTGACTTATTTATTCTGGTATCTATTTAAGTATTTATATGTACATTAGCATCGTTGACTAGAACCCATAACACAAGCATATAATTTGCTTACTTTGGGGTTAGATTCAATTTGTGTAACTTGTCCAGGTATTTTTATTTATTTATTTTATAACATAATTTCCTTTTCTTTAAGCTAACTTCGGGGATAGATTCAATTTATGTAAATAGTCCAAATATATTTATTTATTTTCCTTGCACGACCCTTCCCCTTACCCGAGATCTCATGAAGTCAAGCCTAACATGTTACTAGTTCTGTACCTGCGAGTTCACAGGAGCCATGTATTTATTTGGTGTACAATAAGGGGTTCTTTTATATAGAATGGGATAATTGTGGACTGTTGCTAAAGACGCACATAATATGTGGTTACAGCATTTTATCTGTGGCTTATCATTTATATGAAAAATGTAATATTCATCGGAATCTCGAAAGTGTCCGCTGAAAATGAGCACACTCTTTGAAATTGTTTACATAATTCAATAGTTTCGTTGCCGTTCGCATGTGTAGTGATGCGAGGGATTTAAGTTGTTGAAAATGCAAAAACATAAGTTTTTGTCATAGCTATTTCCTATTAACGACAATCTATTACACTAAACACAAATCTAATTCTCAAAAGATTTGCTATAGATTGTACATTTTGGGCTTTTTACATCAATAAGACGCATGAATAAACTTTCAATAAGAGAACAAGAATTAAAAAAATTAACTCGTGTGGTGTATCCTATAGACTGTAGTTTTTTCATATCTATCATCAAATGCTTTAAAAATCTTCAATGTACAGATAAAACTAATTTGAGATTTCACACTAATGTACATCTAGATCAGGCTAGTACCAGCCTTACTACTTCCGTTCTGTCACAGTATATGCTTCCACATATTGTTATTGTGCCGTCATCTTACCCTGATGTGTCGTCGACGGAGTCGGTGGACATACGGCCTTAGTGTAATCAAACGACATCCCGTTTAGACTGGAGTCGTAAATTACAAAGTGGCTGGTGTCTGTTAGATAATGGAAAAAGTTTGGTCGCGACCCCGTCGATCACGTAGGAAGAACACGCCAGATTCTTGGGAACTCTTGATTATTGAAACTTACTTTTACAGTGAATTAAATTGAATTAAATAACTTTAAATTCATTCATTATTCATTTGTTATGTCATAGTAAAATTTATTTTTCGAATCTTTGTTTATTTAAATTAGATACTTTTCTTGAAGTTTTAAAAAGTTTCTGGGATAAAATATACCATTACTTGTATAAGCAATGTGCTTAAATGTCATATAACAAGACAAATATCATCTTCAAATTAAGGAAATCCCCTAAAAACCTAACATCGAAATAGGTTCAATCGTTTAGAAGTTATAATGCCACAGACACATGATAATATAGATAATATAAAACCTTAATACTTCAAGTTTCCAACAATTCTCAATAAGTACATTTAAGGTGATGAACTTTTCTTCGCCTTGCCTAGTTTGTCAGCCACGTTGTTGTTTAAGTTTCAAATCACACGCCAACTAACTCCGCCGACCAATTATGAGGTTCGGCTTCGATGCCCGACGGGAACAAATAATATTTGTGTGATGAACATCCAATTGTCTGCATTTTTGGGACTAGATATGTTTATCAAATTTATTTAGTAATCTGCGAGTATTTCTATGTAATATGTATTGGTATCGTTGACTAGCATCCCAAAAGTACATATTAAAAAAGTATCTTCACGCCCATATTCCCGAAGATGTAGGCAGAGGCACAACCAGGGTACCCACGACTAGCCGAAGATACTAAGTCCCACAATGTGATAGGTGGCAAGCCTATCGCCAACTGGGCACATATCCTATCCCGAGCAACATTTTTTTTATTAGAAAATTGGAAAAATCCAATTTTCTTTTTGTTGCCCGACTCGGGATTCGAATCCGGGACCTC
>NJDC01004259.1:70978-81260 GCA_002245475.1 Calephelis virginiensis
TTCGACTGCAAACATGCTACATAGTTTAGTCAAGATTTCTTCTTTCTTTCAACTGAGGCTTTTACCTCCTCATCCCACCATGTGTCACCATTCATAGACTTGTACATCTTTGCACTCCCACATACCTCTTTCGCAACATCAGTCATCCACGTCTAAGTCCGGTAGGCACACATATTCATCCTGTCTTGGACTTGACTCTCATACATGCTTCCTACACTCGGGTTTTGCAACTTTTCACTCTTAATCCTTTTCCTTAATCCTTTCAAGCCCTCCAAATGGAATACGTACTCGCCAGTGCCTCCACTTCTTAAACAGACCTCTAAACCGGCTAATAACCAAGTAGTGGTCTGTGTTAAGAGTTGGGCCTCTGAAGGCTCTGAAGGCCTATACGTATGTATATCCTTATGCTGAAACATTGTGTTAGACACAAGAAGATTTCTTTTCACACATAAATCTACAATATGCTTACCAGCATCATTCACTCTCTTGTCACCAAAGGGTCCAAGAACGGCCACGTAACCGTCCCGTTGTGTCCCCATCCAACCATTCAAGTCACCACACATAATCACTTTTTCATTTTCTTCAACCATATCCAGAACATCCCTTACAGAATCCCAAAACTTTTCCAGGTCACGAGTCGACGACGAGTTGACCGGAGCATAGGTTGCTACCACTCGCGTGACTCCTAGTTTAATACGGACTCAGAGCACCACCAATCGAAAAGTGCTCTTTCAGGCCTGAGGCTAAGCGAGACGATAAAATAATACCTACACCAGCGCTGGCGTGATCGCTCTGTGGTACACCAGACCAAAGAGCCAACCTGCCACCGGAGAGGTCAAAAGTATCACTACCTTTTCGCTTAATCTCCGTTGCACACAGTAAATCCAGGCATCTCTCATCCATTACATCAATCAATTCATTCATCTTCGCTTCCATTCCCCCTCTCACATTCCACGTGCCTATTTGACACTCTCCGCTCCTCGATTCGCCTGTACGGGCCTGGCGTGATGGGTATGGCTATCCGTTATTTTTGATATATTTGCAGTGACATTGTTTTGTCGAACTATTGGAAGTGTGCCCGATTGGCGATAAGCTTGCCACCTATCACATTGTGGGACTTAGTGTCTTCGGCTAGTCGTGGGTGCCCTAGTTGTGATACTTTTTAATACTTTTTTTTATTTGCAATGTTAAGAGAGTAGAACTCCTAATGGTAAGAGCCAATAGTGGTCTATAGATGCCTCATTTATTATTGGTGTCGTACGTCTTGTGGCCGGCATGTAGGTGATAGAGTTGCCACCGCGTACCCCACCCTCCGCTTCAAAACATGACGTAGTGTTTACACCTATGATGATGATGATGAGATGCCTCATTTATTATAGGTGTCGTCCCTATCTTAAGGCCGGCATGTAGGTGATAGAGTTGCCACCGGGTACCCCACCCTCTGCTTCTGAACATGATATAGTATTTATGACGGCAGAAATGGGCAAGGCGGTAAATCCCTAACCGGACAAGTTATTGGACAGAACTTTAAAGCTATTGATCAGTGGTGATGTTGACTCTTTTAACCTTTTCTTGCCTTTAAAGAGCTGCCAGGTAGAAAGACTTTATTCTACACAAGGAATCCAAATCAACATGAAATATACGATTTAATTATTGATAAGGTACGTGGTTTTGTTAGCTATCTTTTTTCACCAGCTCTTCTGAGCTAAGGTAATACGTAAACGTCTCCGTCGTCTAGTATCTGCAGGAGCCTCGCCTTGCCTCTGTGGTCTAGCGATCTAGTTGTTGGACTTGACTGCACGAGGTCCCGGGTTCGATTCATGGGTCGGGCAACAAAAAGAAAACTGGATTTTTCCAATTTTCTAATAAAAAAAATGTTGCTCCGGGTTGGATATGTGCCCGGTCTTCGGCTAGTCGTGGGTGTCCTGGAGTGCCTGTGCCGACTTTTTCTTCAAATGGGCGTGAATATACTTATCTACAAGAGGATCATGAAGTCTGAACAAACCTCAAACCGGTTTCAGTATACATGGGCCATGTGGTAGAGTAAATATCTACTGCCTTACCTATTTTTTCACCACTCGTTGTACCACTAAATATTAGATAGTAATATTTAAATCATAGGAATATATTTAAAATCAAGATAAGATACTATTTTTTTTCAAACCTGATACCAGCCATACATTATCCTTGAAAATAAAACACACAGATAGGTTTTAATTTATTCAGTGATTACTGATTATATATTATTAATAACATATAACCTTAACCTATTGATTCTAAAAAAATCATTTCCAATATCACCTTACCTAGTTATTAGATGAAATAATCCATTAAGTTTACTGATTAATTACTTATTAAAATAAAATAACGAAAACATAAAATTTTATTTCAGTGGTTATAAATAATACAATAAACAATACTATATTAAAAAAGACAAAAGTCTATTAAAAAAAAACAAAACGGTAATCTTTGGTTCAATCAAAGGTTTGGATGTGTAAATAAATCTTAAGTGCATAATTTGCTGGAACATCGAGAATCGCCTTGATTATGTCAAAAAAGCTTTTGCATTTGACCTAAATAAGCGAGAACGTGATAACTTAGCCATCGTGTATTTTCATACAATATCCCTTAATTTATTTACTAGTTTAAATAAACTCGTTACATTTCATTTTAATATAACTACGGCTTAATATCTGAATTGCAATTTTATCATTTATGTTAACAAACAACTTTGATTTGTTTTTAGTTATCTCTAAACTACAAATTACTTTCTAAGTTACTATTTTTAAAACTATTCATGACTAAGAAAAGGACAGTGTGTAACTTATAGGCGAAGTAGAAGTAGATGAATAAGTAATGATCATGCAATTCGCTAATGAAGTGTGGGTAATTTTGGAATGGCCAATACGTTATAATGTGGAAGGTCATAGTGATAAAATGATTGATTGCGATTTGTAATTTTATTGTCGGTTAGCGAAATTTATTGCAACTAACGATATTGTAAAGCATCTAAACATGGGAAGTACTCACAGCCAGAATGATTTTTCTTTGATCAAGTCTAGATATGGTAAGGAGGAAGGTATTTTTATTAATTTTAGTTTAAAGTTTAGGTTAGTTAGATTTTATTATATTCTATATAATTACCTACAGTGCGTAAGTTTAAATTTTCTATTTTAATCGAATTGGGATTAAAAGTAATCCCTTTTTATTGGATTATTAGATAATAATACTACTTGAGATAATGGCGCTATCAAAACTCTTGATTAAATCTACTATTTCACGTTCATTGAAACATTAATTTTAATCAAAAACAGTTCAAGCATTTCAAATCCGATAATCTTAGATAATATAATTTAGAAGAAGTTTATTAGGAAACTACAATAGTATGCTTTAGTGAATATCTTTGTGACTTAGGTAAATTTATTTCAATTTAAATTTTGAATTAACGCTAAGCTACTAGAGTGCTAGATTTTAAATTGAATAGTTATATTACTTAAAAGCTTAATGACGGGGCTAGAACAACTAAAATAAATTATAAATCAGGCCAAAAATAATGCGGACAATCTATTGTAAATGACCTCGAAGAGCATAGTAGGTAAGATGCTAAGTTTTACTTTATAGAAGCATTACTAGATAATGGCACTGCGGAATGTACCTGTTTATAAAAAAGTATCCTAAACAAACTTACAATTACATTGTTTCGAACAAGATTATGTCGCATTTATTTATGAAAATGACCTTATATTAAGATTACTTTTCACTGAACTACGTTTAACATTTCGTCATTTAACTCACCTAAGATTTCTTTATCGATAATACCTAATTTAAATTCCTGGATTCCTTAATACTGTGATTCAGCAAATAGATGTTAAGTTGTGATGTGCGATTATATCCTATATTTTATATATTATTATTTAGTATTAATGCTTAGATAGATAAATTCAGGAGCTCAATGAATTTACGTATCTAAGGTTAAAATTTATTACCTAGAGCGATGGCAAAGTTATAGCTCGCAATCAAATAAAATGAACCGACTTATAAAACCAACCGAAGTACGAAAATCGTCCGGCATACTTCGGTCGGTTCTCCAAGAATCCAGGGCGGATCGATGCAAATTTCTTAGAGGAAGTTGCAATATTTTGCACAGAAGCGCTTGGATTCTTCTATGCATAGTTACACTGTTCGATATTTCAGACATTATCAAGGCATCCCTTCGACGTCCACCGTAACATCTTACATAATAACACAAAAAACTAAAATACTGACGATGAGAACATACTCAGATAATTAATTTACAATTTTAACCGTCCAACATTTACCATCCCAATTTATTATCTATCGATAATCTCGACCGAACGTTACTTTACTAGAAATACAAAATTTAACGTATTTACAACCATTTTAACTCTTTTAACAAAACATTCATAAGTACATCCTTGCGTCGCGCACAGTCAAAATGTACATTCTTTACAAATATAGGAATTCATGGACTAGATTATCTTGGGAAGTGAAATTGATACTGAACATACGAATTTGATCCATGTGAAGTTTTGGCGTCGCTAGTTTACGTCGAGCGATGGACTGGCACTACATATCTATTTAATTGTATATTGTCTGGTAGTTGCAAATTAATTCTTTTTCCAATCTTCAACTATAATTCGTGTAATCAATCAAAATTTTGAGCAGGGAATGCGTAGACCGGTGGTTGACCAGACGTGATGATTACTCATACCAAACATCTTAATGTCTTTTAGAATTTGGTGATATTTTTACTTAAATGTTAAAGCGGTTACATGATAATGCATTTCCCTTTTTCAGCCCAAGGATTGTTTTTCTTATCTGGAGCGTGTATAAGAGGATCATTTTTCTCATTTTCCTCTACGTATTCTCTCATCCTGCAACAAAATAATCGTTGTTTAAATTAACCGAAACTACAAAATCTTAACTAAGTTTAACTAGTGCACCATTCATACCGCATCATTAAGTTTACCAAGATTGCTACCACGCACGGCCTTTCGAATACCTTCCATTATAATGCCATATTGTCGTGTTTCTTTTTTTAGGTTAGAGTAGGCATGCACCCATAACTTCTATGGTGTCAGTATAGACAGTTATCCAATACCAATAGTAAATCCTGTATGTTTGCTATATTATAACAAAACATACAACTGAGATATTTTCAATGTTTACTTTCTTGTATCTTGGTTGCCTATCAAATAACTTTGGTGACATACTTAAGTAGATTTGGGGGCTCATTATGTATTTATATTTGCTATCTCCAGTGACCAACAGAAATACAATAGAGATAGCAAACGAAAATGACGTCATTGGACAGCTATTTGATGTACACTTTTTCGTTTTGAGTTGGCCACTGAGATACATAATCAGCCCCATGGTCAATATGTATTTAAAAATCTCAGTATTTTAAAATCTCTGCCAAATAAATTGTCAAAAACTTTATATAAGAAAAGACGAATTGAACAATAGGTAAAACGTCAGAAGCTAGTTTGAGTTTATTATCCCTAAAAGTCTCGAATCTGTAGTCACCTTAAGGATATACATACGTATGTATATATCTTCACGCCAAGTCCCTTACGGGGCAGGCAGAGAATATCGAGTGCCAGACCTCACGACCCTGACAAACCTGTCTTGCTTCCTTCACATTCATAACCCTTTTCATACAAACAAACCTTAAGATATAATTTCTTTAAACACGTCTAATTGCATTTTCGTCTTCCAACCCATAAATTATAATTGGATAACATATAGTTATACTGAGACTGTAACAAACAAGAAATTGCGGAATATTTCCAATTTTTATGTTGACTAAAAAGTAGGAGCTTAACAATTCGTCTGTATGTTTGTAACGCAATTTCTTGGCCAATAACGAATGAACGGTCATTTTTAACCGAGTTCAGAAAAAGGAGGAGGTTGTCAATTCGGTCGGTATATTTTTTTAGGTATTGTACACCGATTTTGCTGAGGTTTCTGAACCGATTTACTAATAATAAAGATTTAATATTAATTATCTACTACCTACTATTTATATGTGCTATCTACTAATAGGTTTGAAGTCGGTTACAAGCAGTAGTTATTTTTATTCAAAAGGATGATTCAGACGTGGTCCTGTATAAATTTGGTAACGATCCGACAAATACTATACGAGTATCTTATTTGTAATTAATGTAATTATTTGTAATTGATTGTTTTTAGTTTGGCAGCGTTAACATTATCTATGTTTTAGTTAAATTACAGTTTAACAACAACGTAGTTTGAAACTGTATGAAATATGTGAGGCAGCGAATTTCAGCTCGATTGGGCGGGAGAGCTATAATTGGCAATATCCAATATTGATTCTACCAACTGACATGTGCGCTGCAAATGAACCACTCCTTGATATCCGAATGTAAAAAAATATTCTGAAGCCTAACTAACTCTACTAATCCCACCAATATCATAAATGCCAAAGTTTGTATGCTTTTTTTTTTCAATAAATTTGTCACACACATAGAGGTCAACTTGGATTAATAAATAGTAATAAATAAACTAGTAAAGATAAATAAATGCCAAGCTCAAGAAAGAAGTCGTAGCAATAGAAATATTACGTATGTGTAAAAAAAGTATCTTCACGCCCATATCCCCGAAGAGGTAGGCAGAGGTACAACCAAGGCACCCACGACTAGCCGAAGACACTAAGTCCCACAATGTGATAGGTGGCAAGCCTATCGCCAACCGGGCACATTTCCAATCCCGACCAACATTTTTTTTTAATTAGAAAATTGGAAAAACCCAATTTTCTTTATGTTGGCCGACCCGGGATTCGAACCCAGGACCTCATGCAGTCAAGTCCAACACCCGGACCGCTAGACCACAGAGGCGATGAATGTATGTGTATTAACAGAAAATCTAATTGAAAAGATCAAAGAGCAGTGTACTCGAATTTTTCTTTTAAATAATTTAACAAAAACAAGCATAACACCATTTTATAGCCTCTTTAGTAGGAATTCGAACGTCTATTGTGAATATTTATTTTGATCAAACTGATTTAAACATGGCAACGAATCTAGGCTACAGCGAATAACAATGTTTTTTGAAAACATACTTAACATAGTGCAAGAGTCGGCGAGTTAAAAAACTAAGCGTTTTTAGCTTTGAAATTGATTACTCTTAAGAACCACCATTATGAAAACTACACATAGAAATATGTAGTACTAGCTGCTACCTGCGGCTTCGCCCGCGTTTTCACAGAAACCAGGTGTGCGATCGGGATTTAAAATAGCCTATATGTTAATCCACGTCACAATCTATCTGTCTTCCAAATTTCAGACAAATCCGTTCAGCCATTCGAGCGTGAAAGAGTAATAAACATCCATACATCCATACTTACAAACTTTCGCATTTATAATATTAATAGGATTTGCTGATATAATTTAAACAAAAACATATACACTTAATTAATATACTCGTACATTGCAAACATAACATATTTTAGACATAGATAACTTTACGATATGGTAGTACTTAGTACTAAAATACCTTCTAACTCTCTCTTTGGTAGCTTGAAAGAGATGACCATATGTTAACAGGTTAGTATCTAACCAACAATCAAGACAACTAATAGTTTATTCCTGTGCAAGTTTACCGGGTCACGGGTGGGATCTACTGCCTTACATATTCCTGGCGTCATTATAAATAAATAAATCTAAATATTCCTGGACAAGTTACACAAACTAAATCAAATCTGAAGTAAGCGAATAATTTGGTTGTGGTATGGTTTTGTCAACGATACTACTACATCTATATACCTAAATAGATAGAATAAATTCAATAAACACCCAGACCCAGGAATGTAGACATCTAAATGTTAGATTTTAAATCATAAATGCCCCCTTCGGAAATCGAACCGAGCGTAGCGAGGTGGTCATGATGCCTGACTATGTCGTGTTCCAGTTCGGAGAGTACGTTAGCCGGTAGAGTTTTTGAATAGAGCTAACACTCCTGCCTCACGACAGTGACGTACATGCGGCGCGTCTTTGGCCAACAGTTGTTACTCACCATCAGGAAAGCCCTGCAATTCTTGTTTGTTGTCTACTCTCATAAAATAAATAGAAATAAAAATTGCAATAAAAAGTTATCACAAGCTCTTAACGTACAACGCCATGATTGAAATCAGTATAAATTCTATTTATCATACTTTTTATGGGCAAAGTTAGAAGCTTAGCATAATGTTAGAATGTTGTGACTCATAAACATACACAAGTTATCGCATATTGTGCACGTGCTGATACTAAACTTGTGAGGGCAATAAAAAAACAGCTAAGCGCGAGCCGAGTCCCTAAATACGTAGTTCCGTAGCATTCTCTTTTTTTGTGAAACAGCATGTAGATATACTGGTAGGTGGAGAAACAATAAAACATACATACATACATACATACATACGTTCATACATATCTTCACGCCAACTACGCCTTACGGGGTGGGCAGAGAGTATCGAGTGCCAGACCTCACTATCCTGACAAAGCTGTCTGGCTTCCTTCACGTCCATCACATTTTTCATACAAACACGCCGGCTTCGGAGACTCTTGACACCACCCTCGGATAATATTCGAGTGATCTGATCGTGGAATGTCAACCTTTGGTCTCCCCAGGTACCTACATCCACCCACATTCGCATAGCATAATATCTGATTTGTCAATCTTTCATCTGCCATTCTTTCCACGTGACCGAACCAGCGGAGCATGCCCTTTCGCATTTTAACACCAACACTTTCTTTCAATCCCACTCTTTCTTGAATCCCACTATTGAGATTGCGGTCAGCAAGCGTTACACCACAGATTTTCCGTAGCGTTCTCATTTCGACCGCATTAGTCCCACTTTCATGCTTTTTCTGAGATTCCCAACTCTTGCTTCCAAACAGTAAGCAAAGAATTATGAAAACAATAAAACTCTGCGTATTTATCGCATTTATTTAATATCTAGTATTTTTATGACATTAGAAGGCAAACAAGCAGACGGATTTCCTGATGGTAAGAAATTCGCGCTGCTTAGAGACACCAAAGGTAGAAATAGTGCGTTAGCAACCTGAGACCGGGATGTTAGACCTCGAGTAAAAGTAAGTTTACTGGCTACCTTACCCTCCAAAGCGGAACACCCCAACGTCAAACACTGAGGTTATGGCGGCATGCATAGGTAAGGCGGTGGTACCAATCCGGGCGAGTTGCTGCGAAAGTCTACCACCTAGTAGGACGTCACGGTATTTTTCAAGGAAGCCCGGACCACCACGTATTTATATTTTTTGTATATTTCGTTAATAAAAACATGACTTTTTCACGAGAATTCTGATCTACGCTTATATGCGTCGACGATGAATCCTTTGGACATATTGTTTTATCAAAATGTATTAAAGCTTCTTTAATATTTTTTTATTACTTTAATAAGAACCTCTTCATGAGGGAGAATTATTACGGAACCCTACGTTAGCAAATTTTACTCAGTCCTAACATTTTTTAGATAACGTAACTTTTACAATATTTTTGTTTTTTTTATCTAATCTAGAATTTTTCAACCTTGTGCTATTTTTTATGTCATAGGACAGCGATCAAGCACACGGGTCTTTTGTTGGTAAAAGTCGACGGTAGCCTGTAGGTGCCAAAGATGTTACAGGTGATTCGCTGTTCTATAGTAAATATGTTAGGAATCATGTAAAACACACTTTTTTGAAATAACAGTTGTAATTTTTCACGAAGCACTTTTTAACATGCCATGTCACAACTTAATTAACGGGTTTTAAAGTTCAGAGCAATGATGCTCTATGCTCATGGCATTACAAATAAAGTGCATTGTGGAAAATACAAGTGTGATTACAAAATACATATTCAGAGTTATTGGTAACTAACGTATAACATTCCTAGAGCGGCTTTAGTACACCAAAAGCAAATTTTTTTTTTTCTACACCTTTAAGAAAATTGCGTAAAAAGAATTTTTTTATTCTCCATAAATTTTGTCAGAGGACGATAAAATTTTTATATGGAGAACCAAATTTTTTTTCGCGATATTCTAAAAGTTGTAGAACAGAAGTTGTTACTTTTGATATACTAAAGTCGCCTCAGAAAGGTTATGCGTTAGTTACCAGTAACCCTGTATACAAAGGTATCCCACCTCATGCCGAAGATGACAACTCGGATTTGAACGCAGCAGTGACAAAACCAACACCATGGCCATATATGGAGGAATAGGTAAGGTGAGTGACCTGGTAAATTGTTGCAGGTCACTCTAACACCA
>NJDC01004259.1:92497-106711 GCA_002245475.1 Calephelis virginiensis
TGGATTGGACTGTTCCCTACAACGCCAGCAACAAGGGCTGTCTCCCGGGAGACCGTATACTATTACCCGTATTACTCCTTCACGCAAAAAATGCTGACAGGATTTACATGAAATTTCGCACACACATAGATATGTAACTTGGATTAATACGTAGGATAGTTTATATCCCAAAAAAGAAGTTCCTGTTACCATGTAAGACCATTAACTACGCGAACAACACCGCGGGTAACAGCTAGTTGTTAAAATAAATTTAAACGTGTTTCACATTTAAATTTTAAACTTACTTCAGTTTTATTTACTTATTTCAAATTTACGAGTAAATTAAGAATTTGTGTTTCCTTAAAAGCTTCAATTGACAGATGTCAATATATTTCAACAAGTAATTTGGCTCTCATCGCAGTAGGCTTTGAAAAGTGATCCGTTTCAATTTATTTATATTCAAACATGAAATAGAGTTTCCTTTGAGAAGGGTTCTCAGGAAAGATATTTTTGCAAGCGTACCCGCCCCTTCGTCAACATATGAAAGATTTTCGCGTACTTTAATCCTTTTAACTTTAATCCCAATATTGATTTGGGGGTCAATTTTTGAGAAAAATGTAGCCGTTTACTCAAGCTATTCATATTAGAGACCCATTCCTAGGCAAATCTTATTTTCAATTTTATCTTTAAGCTTATTAATTCAAAAACACAATAGATCCAATTTAATTTTGTAAAAGTGCATGTAGCTGTGTCATCTACGCGGCCATGTTATGTTCGTGAAAATGTTTAGATAGGTAACATAATGTTTTAATATAAATCTGATTGGAACGACTGACGTTGTCCATTCCTAACTTTGAATACTGATTTTTTATATGAACTCCTGACATTAACTAACAACAAAAAAAAACTAGCAAAATTGATCCACCCATCCACGCACGACGAAAGAAAGAAAATAGAGATTTATTTACTGACCCGGCGCACTTCGTTTCATTGCAATGATCTCAAGGTAAGTTGGGATTCATGATTATACTCGTTTATATGTTTACTAGCTGACCCGGCAGACGTTGTTCTGTTACTTTTTTTTATGTGATTTTAGTAAAAAAAAATTGGGGTGAGTCGCCCTTGTCACTTAGAGGTATGAAAAATAGATGTTGGCCGATTCTCTGACTTACTCAATATACTCACAAAATTTAATGAGAATCGGTCAAGCCGTTTCGGTGGAGTATAGGAACGAACATTGTGACACGAGAATTTTATATATTAGACTAGCTGTTACCCGCGGCTTCCCTTGCGAAAAATTTAGATGTAAGCTTTCTGTAATCTGTAATCTTTCAAGTTAGATCAAACTGCACACGGTGTGTAAATTTGATTAAAATCGGTTAAGTGGTTTAGGAGTCCATTGAGGACCAACATTGTGACACGAGATTTATATATATTAAGATAAGATAGAAGGTATTATGCGTCACAGTCATATTATTTTATTGATCCCTTAAACCCTTGAGTTGTGCAGTTATCCAATTTAATGTTTGATGGACATGATATTAAATTGGCGGCAATTCAAAAGATGTAAAAGATGTATTCACATTCTTTTTTATTTACACGCGTGACTCAAGATCGTTAGTCATTATTTTTTTTAACCCTCGACGCAAAAAGAGGGGTGTTCTAAGTTTGACGTGTCTGTCTGTCTGTGGAATCATAAATCTAGAACGGATACAGTGATTTCAATTTAGTTTTTTTTTGTATTTAAGGTAACTTATGTGCAAGTGTTCTTAGACATGTTTGAAGAAAATCGGTTGAGCCGCTTAAAAGTTGTGGGGCTAGAAAGTGGGGAGATTAACCTAATATCTGCAAATATACTCAGGTGTTTTTTTACTTTTTAAAGGGAAATTAAGTTCTTGTGTCAGGGGTTGTTTTAACTTTTAATTTAAGTTTATTTTTACATGAGGTTAGCTGTGTCGTGAATTATATCGACAAAGTTTGTTAATTTTAAAGTGAGACTTCAATGATATGCATCCTAGCCCTGCAGAAATGTTATTACAACTTGAAACACCAACAGTATGCAGATTTTAAACTTACATTTGTAGTAAATGGCCTTGGAATTAATAAAGGCTATTTTTTGTTGTAGAAAACTACTTCATTGTTGCGGGGATCACAGTGTTGTTACTTAATACTCGTAGTTTTAAAATAAAGTTACGTTAACTGAACACCAACCTATTCTGTTAATCTTATGTTTTTTTTAATGGCTAATTTGTTGCTAACCGCGAGGTTTTAACAATTTCTCCGGGCTATAACTAATTATTATGTGTGAAGTTGGGTTTTTTTTTAACTCGAAAACTGATGAATATATTGTAAAAAAATAGGTTTTTGAATTCATAAGCCTTGTATAGCTATTACAATATTTGAAAAATTGAGAAAAAAAATTCACATGGCCTGGGGTGCACGGTTCGAGTTAGTCAGGATTGCTAGTCATATGTACATTGTGATACGATTTCGAATGGGCTGGGCTTTAATTTCAGTATTTTATGAATTATTGTAGATATAAGAATATGCCGTTCCTACTTCATACTTTTTATACCTTCTAGATAACTTCTGGCAAAACAATGTTTGCTTTGTCAGCTACTTTACTTGTAAAAAACGTTTAGCTTTAGATATTAGATAGTTACTCATAAAACGATGCTTGAATAATTGTTTTAAGGAGGTTTTAGGCGCCATCGTGAATGAAGGTAGTCGTATTTTTTTCATTATAATTGAATTTCGTGCTTATATTGAGTGAAATTGGTTAATTTAGGTGGGAATTAGATCAATTTTGATAAGTGAAAGTGCACAAATGAAATAATCATGAAGAAAATAGTGTACCGTCTATTTCCTTGCTGCCGTCAAATCTCACTAGGTGAGCTTGAGTAACGAAGCCATCGCTTTACTCAAGACCCTGACCTGACATGACTTTGTACATAGTGACTAATGACTGTATTTTGTATAAGAATTAACTAACTTGACATTGGCAAAGTAGTGAAAAACGATCGAAAGCTATATTTATAAAAGAAGAAGAAGAATTGTTTTAAGTTTTCTTTTAGTAGGCATCAAGTTTATTTTGGAGTTCAAACTCAAGGCAAACCCTGGGGTCGTCGAGATGGGTTATAAAGAAATTGTTATTTTTGTACTGTATTGGAAATAAAAAAGATATAGTGTTATTTACGTCACATACTCGTAACATACATTTTAATAACATTATGTAAATCGGTTATACCGTAAAGGTGCTGATAGACTTGAACATTCACTTGTTATGAGTATTTGTGCGAATGTTTCATCACAGCAAAAATAACGAGAACATTTTAGCGAGCATTCTATCGAACGTTCTGACGAGCATTCTAGCGAGCATTGCTTCGAGCTTTTGGCCGATTCAAGCTCCACCCCCAACGCTCTGTTGCTCTGTTTCTTTTTTTTCACGTGGTGAGAATTACCAATAAATGTAAATGCAGCACACGCGACCGTCAAGTGTGACATCAGCGTGAAGAATGTTTTTTGACGGGCATTGACTAGACTTATGAAAATTTTCATAGCAATGTTTGGCTCTATGCTTGGCTTGGCTCCTTGTTCAGTTCGACAAATATAAAAACGGTGAATGCTCGATGTTCTGTTACAAGTGAATGCTCAAGTCTATCAGCAACTTAAGGTAACATTTAAAAGGTTGCTGATTTGCTTGTTAGGCCGCCTTTATGTATCATTTAGTTTAAAAAAAACATCTTCACGCCCATATCCCCGAAGAGGTAGGCAGAAGCACAACCAGGGCACCCACGACTTGCCGATGACACTAAGTCCCACAATGTGATAGGTGGCAAGCCTATCGCCAACCGGACACATTCCAATCCCGAGCAAAATTGTTTTATTACAAAATTGGAAAAACCAAATTTTCTTTTTGTTGCCCGACCCGGGATTCGAACCCGGGACCTCATGCAGTCAAGTTCAACACCTGAACCTCTAGAACACAGAGGCGAAATTGGTTATACCGTAAGGTAACATTTAAAAGATTTTTGATTTGCAGGTAAAACCGCCTTTATGTATCATACAGTTTTGTGTATTTATTTATATTTCTATTTAACGTTTTTGTAATTCTTTTGTAATAAGTGCGAAATATATTGTATCTGAAACATATATTGGCGTGTGTACACTATCCCTACACGAAAAGGTTGTTTGGTAGAGGTCGCTTTGTTCGAGGATTGGACCGCCTTTTGTGTACAAACTGTTAACTGTGCCGCTGATACAACTGTAGAGATTACATTTTAATGTTCACTACAAAAGTTTGCTTATGTAACAAAATTGCATTTTTTTTAGAAAATATGTTCTTTCTGTTGTTACATTTTACACATTATATTTGGAATAACTTTAGCATTAACATTAAAATCTCATTTTTTAACATTCAAATATCAAAAACGTATTTTAAAAATTTCCGTGACAACCCAATGGTCTGACCGAAGTCGCGGATAGTGAATTATTGACCGCTTCTTGCAGTAGTTCACGCTGTAGGCACTACTGATTTTTTTTAATTAACTGTTTATGGTCTTAAGTTTTCATTAAATAATATCTTCCGATTACTCAAAATCTATCACATATATGGCCGCACTCAGAGATGTTATTAAACATTTGATCTTTCATTATGTAACAATTTTGTATCAAAAATGTAGATTTAATGACTTATTAAAAAAATGTTTCTGAGCGCGGCCGTTAGTACTTATATCAAAATTTTTAGGGTAGATAGTAAATGTAACTAGGTTTATGTAATAAAAAATATCTTTAATTATATGTTTTTCTGTTAGGATGTTTATAATAATAAAAAAAAAACAAACAATGCTCCTTTAATAGTAGACCCTAGCCTATAGACAACCTAGATGGTACTGACATTTTATGGGCGGGATCTTAGACTATTTGTCAAACTCTATCGGTCACACTATATTGCAACAAGAAACACGACAACTGACTCTATGGCGGTAGTTGATAAAGTTAGTCATATACAAGTTTTTATTCTTCTTTGTGCATGCCATTGATTGGCACTTTTAGACTACCGTGTATAGGCTTGCCGATGGTAAAGTTTATTAAATACTAGCTATCCCGACGAACTTCTTCTCACATGTTCTGTTTGTTTTGAAAATAATTCAAACCTTCCACAAATAAATAAAAATCCCAAATCAGTCCAGTTGTTCAGAAGTTATGGGCGTACATATAGCACAACATTCGTTTTATTTGTTGTAGTTGTGAAAAGTTAAAAGTTCGTTAATTAATCTTTGGAGCTCATCGGCGTCGCACGATTAGGCAGATTTATGTTATTTTTTTGGCTATGAATAATCCATAGGATTTGTTTGTAAGGCTTGTTATACTGAATTCTAATTGTAAAAGAACTTTTTAAATCGCTCCTGTAGTTCCAGAGCCTATTCAATACAAAAACCATTAAATCTTTCCTATTTATGACATTAGTATAGATTTATCATTAAATCTTTCCTATTTATGACATTAGTATAGATTTATCAATCATCAATCAATTACGGCAAGTAAACAAAATGTGGTAAAATCAACAAAGCAATTATTCGATTTTAAACAGATACTAGTTCTTATAACACTAGTTAATGTTTTACGTTTTTCAATATATATACCCGTGTTGGTCCGGGCTCCTTTGTAGAATAGAACATCTGCCTTCCTTGCCATGCAGCTCGTAAAAGGCGAGTATAGGCTCACCTTCACTAACACCGTAAGATCTGACTAGGTGGTAGAGTTACTCTCGCTCTTACGCCTCGCCCGGATTGGTACCACCGCCTTACCTATTCCTGCCGCCTTAACGTCATGACATGTTCCGGTTCGGAGGGTAAGGTAGCCGGTAAACTTACTTTTGCCTGAGGCCGGGATAACATCCCATAACAGGTTGGCAACGCACCATTAACACCTGTGGTATCTCTAGGCGGTGTGAATTCCTTAACATCAGGAAATCCGTCTGCTTGTTTGCCTTCCAATATCATAAAAAAAAATATCATTTACGAGCAAGACTCCTTTTATTAGAAAAACATAAAAAAATAAGATTTACGTAGCCATCTTCCTAACATAAAAAAAAAGTTGTTACACCATAGACAAATAAAATTATATTAGGCAAACGCTATTCACATTCTGCCTAACCACATAAAAATAATATCATTAACAGTGGGTTACTAGAGACAGCCAAACTGGTTAATAATCATATATTAACTGACTTTTCAAGATTATCCCATCAAGTTTTTTATAATACCATATTAGAAAAGTTGGTTATATTCTCCTTTTAATATTAATTGTTTAAAATTTAAACGTAAATATTATTTGTTAGCAAAATTTAAGTTAAGCAATAAAATTATAATGTAAAGATATTGTTTTATGGGGTTCAAACTTCAAAGTTACGAGTTAAGTTTCATTAAGAGATATTTAAAAAAAATCTTCACGCCCATATCCCCGAAAAGGTAAGCCGAGGCACCAGGGTTAGTCAAAGACACTCAGTCCCACGATGTGATAGGTGGCAAGCCTATCGCTCACCGGGCACATATCCAATCCCGAGCAACGATATTTTGATTAGAAAATTAAAAATATACATTTTCTAAACTTTTTTGGTATGGAACCCGGGACCTTAAGAAGTCAAGTCCGACGACGGACCGCTAACCCACAGAGGCGATAAGAGACACTAAATTTGTTAAGACATACTCTTGAGCAAGTCAGCTTCTCATTCACCCAAACCTTTAAAATTTAAAACGAAAAGGCGATGACGCTGATCACTGATGTTATGGTGACTATAAAAAATAGCACTATATTACTAAACCGAACAGGAATTCCCTCTGTTGGTCCGGCCTCCATTGTAGAATAGACCATCTGCCTTCCTGCCAGGCAGCTCATAAAAAGCGAGCATAGACTTAACGTCTATTAACAGCGTGGCAACAAGGTAGAGTTTCGCAGCGACTTGCCTGGATTAATACCATCGCCTTATTTATTCCTGCCGCCATAACGTCAGTGCTTGCCGTTGACGCGTTCCGGTTCAGTGGAAAAGGTAGCCGGTAAACCTACTTTTGCTAGAGGCCTAACATACTAGCCTCAGGTTGGCAATGCACCATTACCACCTTTGGTGTCTCTAGACGAAGTGAATTTCTTACCACCGAAATCCTTATGCTTGTTTACCTACTAATTTCATACAAAAGGAGTTGCAAATCTCTACCACTCAGATTGACTTAGGTATAATAATAATAAAGGTATACATACATATATATGCAAGAAGTTGTTTGTAGCTGGATAATATTACATAGAAATATTACGACACTAGTTCATAGCAAACAATAACAAATTAAACTACACTCTAACTAATTTTATATTATTATTAGATATTACTAATAACAACATTTAATTTAATTAAATGGTTTGATTTCCTTGTAAACATACAGACTGCCTGTAAATAATGTATTTGTTTGCCTACATTCAAATCTGAGTTGATCTTGACGTAAGTCTGTCTGTTGCATTTTCATGACTCACGCTAAACTAATAATGATATTTGGCTTAGAAAAAAAGTAGCTTCACGCCCATATCCCGGAAGTGGTAGGCAGAGGCACAACCAGGGCACCCACGACTAGCCGAAGATACTAAGTCCCACAGTGTGATAGGTGGCAAGCCTATCGTCAACCGGGCACACATCCTATCCCAAGAAAACTTTGTTTTTATTAGAAAATTGGAAAAACCCAATTTTCTTTTTGTTGCCCGACCGGGATTCGAACCTGGGACCTCATGCAGTCAAGTCCAACAACTTAACCGCTAGACCACAGAGGCGATATTTGGCATAGAGATAGTTATAAATCCATTGTCAAAAAGACACATAATTTAATTAAATATCGTTAATGGTTCCCATGAGGGTCGTGTGGAGGAAAAACATTTAAACGCGAAAACGATTAACAGATAGTACCTACGAAATATGCGAAAGATATAAATTCATTATCATTATTACTCTAACAAGCGATATAATATCTCTTGTACATTCAAAATATAGCACCCGTGTTGATCCGGGCTCCTTCGCAGAATAGACCATCTGCCTTCCTGCCAGGCAGCTCGTAAAAGGCGAGCATTGGCTTACCGTCACTAACATCGTGACATCCTACTAGGTAGCGTTTCACAGCGACCGGTCCGGATTGGTAACACCGCCTTACCTATCCCTGCCGCCATAACGTCAATGCGTACTGTTGACGTGTTCAGGTTCAGAAGGTAAGGTAGCCAGCAAACTTACTTTAGCTCTAGGCCTAACAACCCAGCCTCAGATTATCAACGCACCATTACCACCGTGAATTTCTCACCATCAGGAAATCCGTCTGCTTGTTTGGCTTTCATTATCATAAAAAAAACTATAAGTGAAGTGCAAGTCAAAAACTGTTTTCCATCGACCCAGGAAGTATAAGGTTTCAAGTATGGACTTAAAAAATAAGGCATATATTAAGCGCAGAGAAACTGAAAAAGCCAACTTGAATTTCAATATTACTTTATCTAATACACATACCTTATCTAATACATATACTCATAAGAATACACATTAATAACCAGCAATCGAAAATAACTGAATCTTTAAACATGATTGCACGAAAAGCAATTACTATAATCGTCGAGTAAAAACATTTTGGAAACCACATACAAAAGGGTTATGAATGTGAAGGAAGCAAGACAGGTTTGTCAGGATCGTGAGGTCTGGCACTCAATACTCTCTGCCTACCCCGTAAGGGACTTGGCGTGAAGATATGTATGTATGTATGTATGTATGTACATACAAGAAAATAGAGGCGGAAGAACAAGCTCAGTTTTTGGAAGGTACTTGAAAAAATAAATTACTTACTTGTAGTTTTTAAAATGTATAATATCTATGTTAATTAAACTCATCAAGCAGTTAATGCTTTAGAGCGTATCAGGAACATACATTACGTATGAATAAAGATCATTTTACTTGTTAATATTTTTAATTGCTTTATAAATTAACACAAACGTTACATTCTTCCTTTTTAAAATATTACAACAAACGATTTCATTTGAAACAAGAGTTGAACCTGTGATGTTACACCCAGTAGCGGTTTTAGTAATAGCAGCGCCCTGGGCGTAATTTATACGGCGCCCCCTACATGCTGTTCAAAACCATACTGACGCCTCTTTACATCTTGGCGCCGTAGGTGGTTCCCCAACCGCACCATACCCAAACGAAATCCCTGGTTACACCCGATTTACATCTTTTTAGTAGGTAAATAGATATCCGTCTGGACAAATAACACAAATTAAACCTAGCCCCAAATTAAGTAAATTATAAGTTTGTGTTATGGGATAATGCACGATAATGTTACTAAGAAATGCTTAAATAGATACGCGAATAAATTGTATATAAACACCCAGACCCAGATATGCAGACATCTAGATGTTCGTCACACAAATGCCCGCCTCCGTCGCGAATCGAATCTGAGTCGGATAGTCGGTAGAGGCGTATACGCTGACCATATAACCTACAAGGCGAACTTGCAGACTTACTTAACGAAATTATAAAGAAAGATTTCTAATAAAAATGGACATGCGTGGGCCCAGTTGAATAGGTTTGACGCCTATCACTCGTGGAACTTAACAGTGTCTTCAGCTAGTCGTGGATGCCCTGATTGAACTTTTGTCAACCTCTTCGGGAATATGAAAAAAAAGCGAAAAGATAATTTACCTTACTTTACTTAACGAGATAGGTAAATTATGTTTTGACTTGAAATTTAGTGATTTAATTTTAAATACAGTTTCTATACTTATAAAACTCTTTAGTGAGCAAACTCTTTAGTGGATCAACAATGCCCGGATGACAGCACCTGCATTTTAAAATTCTGCTCTAGCAACACAGTGTCTCGTATCACGTTGCATCTAGTTAGAACAATTTGTAAAAATTAAACAAAATTTAAATATTTTTCATTAAAATTTGTATAATGCTCTTGGAATATGAATATAAAATATTCACAGAATTCAATGGTTCTTGCAAATTTTCGCCCATAAATTTATAATTAATAAGTGTGGTAATGGAGTGGGACAAGTATTTTTCATTATTGTCAAATAATTGTTTTTGCTTACTTATTTGCTTTAAATTTATTACTTCCAAAAATTGAAATAATTTGACAATAATCTATATATTAATACGTGATGCCAAAACTTTGGACCCCTTTTTACAAAAATTGCACGGACGCAGGAGCATAAAATTTGGCACACTTATAGTTCATGTGTAGGAGACGTGCAAAACGCTAATATTTTTCAATAATAATGCTTATAAAATACAATAAATCAATAAATAAAACATTACCCACACTACCATGTATTTGACACACACAAAAAAATAATGATAACGATAAAAGATCATAGATGGCGCACTAAAAATTTTGGAAACAAAGTAGTTGGTGATGAGAAATGAAGATGGCGTTCATATCAACACGATATTAAAATTTATTATAGTCGAATTTCGACCAATGGACGACCACTAGTTTAATTCAATGATGAATTTTACTAATTGTAACCTTCGAGGCTGAAATTGGTTCCAATTAATAAGAAGTTAAACCAGCTATTAATCTCAAGAAATTTGTAATAGGAGATGAATGGTTCATTTTTACTAACAGCGTGATCATAACAAACCGGTAAAACTTTGCAACAGCTTGTCCGGAATGGTACTATATTCCACTATCAGCTTCGCTACTGTAAAGATGCTGACTGGAGAGTAGAGTGAAGAGACAAGAGCAGAGATATGCACCAATCAGATAATTGCTTTGGTATTTACATATAACGTGTATATTTTTGCTCTACAACTACAATAAACAAAACAAATAAGTACATGTTTTATTTTCGGATAGTAAAAGACAACCATGGCCATATATACCATAGATGTTGTAGGTACACCACTGTCTTGTAGTTCAGCTTACTTTCAAGTCTACCAACTAACGGAACAAGACAATAGCTACCATCAAACACTATCAATACAGTGTCAGGAATGGGTTTGGCTGTGGAGTTGTACCAGGGCAAGTAGCGGCAGAGTATTACCGCCCGTGAAATTTTTATTAGTAACGTTCGTTACTAAAGCAACTAAAAGGAGTTATTTATTACAGGCCGTAAAACGTTTTTATATCTCATGTGTTAATTAAGTTTCATAATGAATAGACAATTTATGAATCGTAAGAACTTCGTAATGATGGTAGAATACTAATAAGAATTTCATGGGAGAAGGGCCACAATGGAGTGGGGAAACCTGTAAAGTAAGTTTTTTTTGGCTTTTTAAACACATGAGCTCTTTTGGTCAAAGATCATTGTTACTACTTTATGATTGTTTTTTGTTTTACTTATGATCAATATTAATAATTAATCCACCTTAGTAGGCCTTCTAGAGTTTTGTTGCTAAGATATTTTTGCTAAGTGGTTACTTGGCAAATGATCTAAAATAGGACGATCTCTTATCTAAGATTGGTTATTAGTATTGGCCATTAGCAAACAATCTAGTGTGTCTCGTCATATTGAGACCACCTTCACTTTTTTATGTAATAAATAGCGAATAAGCCCACAGCTGTCCTGTTGGTAAAGGATAACCGTAGCCTATAGACACCATAGATGTTGTAGGTGCATCGTCAAGAAGGCGAATCTAGGCAAAATCTGACTACCCTATCCTCCGGGCCAGAATTTGACACTTTCATTATGACGATAGGAATAGGTCTGGTGGTGGACATGGACGCGTTGCAGCCCATCACTCTACCACCTGTGGTCTTGTTGATAAAGACCCATTAAACCTTTGCTTGCCTCTTACAAGCTGCCTAGCTGGAAGGCTCAAGGTAGGTGATCTCTTCTACATAGCAGACTCGGACCGACGCGGAGACTTACACAGGCCATAAATAGATAGAAACTGATCCTGCGATATCTAACGACCGGGATCTTAGGTCATGTTTGAAATTATACCTGCTACCCTACTCTCTAAAGCTGAACTGAACGAAATTTAATAGCTACCCTGATGATAGTGGCGAGTACTGCGTCTAATGGAATACGTGAATCAATGTTACTTCAACAGATTAGTTATCATAGGACTTTACTTCAAAAATATGGTCAAAGTGTTGAGACCAAATCCTGAAAGCCTCTTACGAGTTACTGCCATTTGCCATTGCAATCCGAGACAAAGGTAACAAATATGTTTATCAAACTCTTAATAAGCTAATTATTTTTTGTTGTTTTGGTTATTGTGAGGAGAAGTATCATATTGTGAAAGTGGGAAATGACACACTTCAGTTTTGTCCGTACAAACTGTTGTTAGATGAATGCGAAAGTCTGTACGTGTATTAGTAACGTTTCTACAGCTTAACTAATAAACTGATTTTGGTGAAATGTTATGTGATATAAAATGTCATATATTAAAAACCGAGTTCAAACGTTAGCCATTTTTTAGCTGACCAATCGCGGGTAAATAGCCAGCCCATAAAATAAATATATTAAATACGAAAGTATGTCTGTCTGTTACACATTCACGGGTAAAGGTAAATTTTCGAAAATAAATTTCGTTCTAAATAAATTGTTATTCTGTTTTAACCAATTGATTATCCTACGTTTTATCAAAGTAAGAAAAGTAAGTAAGTATTTTCACACCCAAATCTCCGAAGAGGTTGGCAGAGGCACAACCAGCGCACGCTCGACTAGCCGAAGACACTAAGTCCCACAATGTGATAGGTTGCAAGCCTGTGGCCAACCGGGCACATATCCTATCCCGAGCAACATTTTTTTAATTAGAAATTTGGTAAATGTTAAAAAGTATGTATCTTTTTAAAAAGTAAAAAAAAATATCTTAAAATGTATCTTTTTGATATTTAAAAACACTTTTAGAATTACTATTCTGATACAAAAAGCTTTAATCTTTGATGTTTGTATAGTTCAATTCAAAGGATTTATGAGGGCTGTTACTTTTTACAGAGGTTGAGCTGTTACAGACAGATACAAGGATTTAACTTTTATATCTACAGTTACATTGGTCTTGAATTATCTAATTAATAAAAGAAACACCACACAATAAAAAGTAGAAAAATGTGAATATCTAAACGCAATTTCTGCTAAACTTAACGTGAAAATATATATGTAGATATGTTTCATTTACATATCCAAAAAGCTTACGGATATAATGTGTTTTAGCATAAAATAGGTTTGACCTTGGAGAACGACACAGTCTAGTATTTTAAGGTGATATCTTTACTATTTCCTTCGGGAGGAATTTATATATTTCTATCGTATTGGAAGGCAAACAAGCAGACGGATTTCCTGATGGTAAGAATTTCGAGATGATAAAATTAAGAAAAAGTATAATCACGGGTAATAGTTAATAATAAATTTTTCTACTTCAAATTAATAAATTCAGTTCCTTGTCAGTTGCAGATTAGACCATCTGGCTTCCAGCCAGGCAGCTCGTAAAAGGCGAGCATAGACTCACTTTCACTAACACCGTGACATCTGACAAGGTAGAAGAGTTTCGCAGCGACTCGCCCGGGTTGGTACCACCGCCTTACCTATTCCTGCCGACATAACGTCATGGCGTGTTCCGGTTCGGAGGGTAAGGTAGCCGGTAAACTTACTTACTTACTTTACTTTTACTTTTGCTCGAGGCCTAACATCCCGGCCTCAGGTTGGCAACGCACCATTACCACCTTTAGTGTCTCTAGGCGGCGTGAATTTCTTAACATCAGGAAATCCGTCTGCTTGTTTGCCTTCCAGTATCATAAAAAAATATATATTATGATTGCGGATCGATTTCCGAAAAAAAAAAATTACGATATTTTCTGTTGTTTGTCTACATTCTCTTGGTCGCGTAGATTCGACTAAGACCCACAATGTGATAGTTGGCAATCCTATCGCCAAAAATTTTCGATATAAACAACAAATTAATAGAAAAATGTACATATACATACATATCTTCACGCCAAGTCCCTTACGGGGTAGGCAGAGAGTATCGAGTTCCAGACCTGACGATCCTGACAAACCTGTCTTGCTTCCCTCACATTCATAACACTTTTCATACAAACACGCCGGTTTCGGAGACTCTTGACACCACCCGATATCCGATTGATCTGAACGAAGTGAAATGTCAGCCTTGGTCTCCCCGGGTACCTACATCCATCCACATTCGCATTGTATATCTGCTTTGTCAATCTTTCATCTGTCATTCTTTCCACATGACCAAACCAG
>NJDC01004259.1:117931-138322 GCA_002245475.1 Calephelis virginiensis
TGCAATTTTTAATACATGTACTTTGTAGTCACCTTGTGGGTAGTATTTTCTCTCCTACCATAAATGACAATGACATCACAGTGGCATAAAAAATGAGAATCACCGCATCCTGTGGTAAGGAAGTAAGAAACTCGGTCGAACGGCCTGACGTTACAACGAACTGTGGCAAGAGAATAAATGGTTGTTATTATTTTTAAAATCTCGTCCCGAATATTACCCCAGAAGGCATTGTTACGTGATAGGTATTGCATTAGCTTTTTATTGATACTTGATGTGATAAATATCACGGGCAAATTATACAAATAGAACCTAACTTCAAAGTAAGAAAATAATACTGTTGTCTTATAGGTGTTAGTCAACGACACAAATACGTAGACATACGTTCACATATTCATATCTTCACAGGCAGAGAGTACATAGTGCTAAATCTTACAAATACGTGTAGAAAATATAAACTTAATGTCTGACTAAAAGATGATTTACGTGCCTGAGTGCGGCCTTAAGACCCAAAAATGCAGACATCTTATTGTTTATCACAAAAATATCTGCATCCGTCGGAATCGAACCCTGAGCCTCGCGGTTGGCTCTAGGTGTGTTAACCGCTCGATCATCGAGACGGTAAGATTGAGTTATATTTAGAGTGATTAAAGTATTTTTGAATTAATGTATGAACACGGTTTCAATTTTTCCATTTATAAGTGTATGTATTTCTTTTAATTTTATAAGCTGATGTTAACTGCTAAATATACTATTAAACATTAATCACTTGTTAAACTAATTCTCTTTTTTTAAATCGATATGAAGATAAAACACATAATATAGTAATATGTAATTACTGAATTACTAGATTACCACTAGTGAATGATGGGGTTATCACACCCCAACATCATAAAATAACCTACATTTATCACAAGTTGAAAAAATCTTATTATCCTGTGATAAGGGACCTTCCAACTTTTGGAAATGACAGTATGATGATAGATGTCCCTAATTCAGCAATCCTCACAAATGTACCATACATACGGATGTGGATATTGGTGTAATTGATGGCAGTTGAGTCAGTCCACTGTTCGTGGAAGCTTAATTGTTCTAAAATGAGTTCTGACGTCACGTTTATTAACTGTTCAATAAATGATTACTTTTCCTAAACAGAAGGATTTTTTTATAATTGAAATTAAAACTTCTTTAGCGGCGTTGCGCAGTTTTCTTGGAATGTATAAAAACTTCTCAACTCGCGTCAGGGCACGTGACCTAAAATTTCGTAAGACGAAAATTAGTAAGACAGCGCAAGGCGCTTGCGCGAATAAGACAGCGCAGGGCGCTTGAGCAAATGTTCGTGTTGTCATGTTTGTGTACGATAGCGCAATAAATGAATATTGTATTCTACCACATAAATGATATGAATGATACCATAAGAATGATTCTTTCATACTGATAATAAAAGCAATTCGTGCAAAATTGTTCCCTTTTTTTTAACAAGTGGAAATCCTCATGGATACCCGCCGCTTTCAGGGGAAGTGGCGGGTTATACCGGACTCCTACCAACTAAAACCAGTCGGTGACCATCCTCTGTGCGTATCGGGTGACTGCGGGATCTCCGAAGAACGCACCGCTGTCACTCTTACACATGCCCGCAGGCTCATCCGCTCAGAATCCTCCACATTATGATGCCATCACTTTGACGACTGCAGCATGGGGTCACACCATGCTATGCTGCCTCACGTCCCGGGCTGCTTTTTAGGCCAACTGACACCCCGATCAGTTGACTCCAATCCCCAACCCCCTTTTAGTCGCCTTTTACGACAGACAGATGACCGTAGCCCTATTCATCGCCCGGTACCAAACCGTTTCTAATTATCAAAAATGCATAATGTTAATATTCAAGTTTTCACTTCTGCCGGCACTCCCGTAGTGCAACCCGTTTTTGTGTTAGTTATTCCCAGACGAATTCATATATATATATACCTATGACTAAATCCGGACCTGGTAATCATAGGACAGCTTGTAGAATACCCTTCTTAAAAAAGTAAATCAAATGATAGAATAGAAATATCAGGAAAGTAGAAAACTATTCCACCTACATTTGGTGACGGTATTGAACCAACTCTCTGAAAGCGACTTGGTATATAATAATTTTGCCTATATTCTTCAAAATTGACAGTGATCAATGCGGATATACAATAGTGTGTATTGCTAACTATATTTTTATGAAAACGCGTGAGCGCTTTACCTGACGGAAAGAGTTGCCGCCCACCCAATGTGTAAAGTAAAGTAAAGTATCTTCAAGCCCATATCCCCGAAAAGGTTGGCAGAGGCACAACCAAGCCACCCACGACTAGCCGAAGACAATAAGTCCCACGATGTGATAGGTGGCAATATCGCTAGCCGGGCACATATCAAATCCCGGGTAAATTTTTTTTTATTAGAAAATTGGAAACCTCAAATTTTCTTTTTGTTGCCCGACCGGGGATTCGAACCCTGGACCTCATGCAGTCAAGTTTAACAACTGAACCGCTAGACCACAGAGGTGACCAAATGTGTAAAACCACCAACCCAATGTGTTAAAAAGAATATTTCAATTACAATGTATAACATAGTCAGTCGCTTGTGTCACAGCCTTATGTTTTTTTATTCGAGCCGCGAGAAAAAGTGATCCATTGTTATCGTGGAAATTGTGAACGTACCATGGGGTATTTCCCACGGTTGTCTAGTGGACAAGCATTGGGAAAATTAGTCAAAAGTAAACTGTATAATAACCTATTTCTCATAAGTTTAGTAGAAGCTACGCAAAGAACGTATTTAGACCTTTTAAAATTGTTTTTATAAATTATGAGGTTTGAGATAAATAAAAATAAGTACTTTTTTTAAATAAAGGCATGAGTGAAATAATTGCACACCATTTTGTGCTAGATTATGTTGATATGCTTGAATATCTTTGTAACCACTTCTTAACACAGACTTCAAAACAATATAATTATGTTTTATAATTAAAACAACATTTTTTTTATAAATTTTAATTGTATAACGAAAGATTTAATTTTATACAAAATTTCGTGAGGCTTTGCTAACGTAATGTATGCTTAAATTGTAAAATGCTCACGTCAAAGATTTTAGGGTTGCGTTGTCAACTAGCAGAACACTGCACCAAGATAATATTGATGTGAATCTAACTAACTTCCATCAAAAGCAATTCTTTTGGGATGGGGATATCACAGCCCTTTTTACTTTTTATATTATAATGTATAAATTAGAAAAGATCGAATAGATTTGATTGCTTTAACGTAAGATCAATATTAAAACCTGTGAAGTTCCATCAGATGCCGTCGGCTGGAAGCCGAGATGAGGAGCTAATTCAATTTGTCAGTCAACTGCTGGCCGTTGCATACAATTAACTTCAATTACAGGCCTCTGGGACGGACTTCGGCCGGATTATTCAACCTTTCATTAACAAGACGCTTAATGTGAGGGATTTTTAAAGGGACACATGACATTTGATATTGTCAGCACCGACTTCTTACCTACGTTGTACCTACCGTTATTCTACTGTTTATGATAAGAAATTTTTTAAAGGGCACTTTACACAGTAAATATTTTAATAAAATAATTGATATTATGTAATGAATTCCTTCTGATGCTAAAACAATTTCATTTGGAATCCTCGTTAATAATATGTTATATATAATAAGCGTTATTGACGTAATATTGAAATTTGAAGCTATATAATAGACATATACATTATTTTAAAGTGTACAGTTATAATATTTCTGCTTAATTATTCAAACACATGTTAAAAAAATTGACCTGTACTTTGTTTTGGTACAATCTTTACCTGACCCGTACGTCTTGTACTCTACCTTCCAACCATTTACTGCCAATGATGCTAATATGCATCACGTAACAGCAAAAAAATAGCAGTAAGATTTTTAATAAAAACCTGACTTTTTAAATAAAAAGCGACAAATATATTTAATGTACAAAATATATTCTTTCATAGTTTGTGAAAAAAAAGAAAGATAATAAAGATAGAAGATAAAATATACGGAAATTGTCAAGTATTTATCTATGTACGAGCAGACAATGTTTCCATGTTTTTTTGAGTAAAACAAGATTTTTAAAATGGTCAAACAAGCAACAGTTTACATTAATATAAGTTCTAAATGAATCAAGAATAGATAACATTTAAAAATAGACATCTAAACGGTTATGAAAGCTATAACAATTCGGATAAACGTGTCTTCATAAGGTCAAGTGAAGGCACTCAACATGATTCAATCATACGACCGCATTAACTTTGGAGTAAAGCAAAGTTTTACGAACTGGTAGTTGTTTGCGACTTTTTCGGCACTTTGAACAGTAGAATAAAGCTGTTGAAGCAGCAGTAGCGTTACTGAAGGTAGTCATAATTTTCTGCTAAGCATATATTCTTATATTTTTATCAAATATTGTCTTAGGTTATTTCCAATGAAATCGGCTACCTATTTAAAAAAAAGTATCTTCTCGCCCGTATCCCCGAAGAGGTAGGCAGAGGCACAACTAGGGCACCACGACTAGCCGAACACAATAAGTCCCACAATGTGATAGGTGGCAAGCCTATCGCCAACCGGGCACATTTACAATCCCGAGCAACATTTTTTTTCATTAAAAAATTGGAAAACTCAAATTTTCTCTTTGTTGACCGACCCGGGATTTGAACCAGGGACCTCAGGCAGTCAAATCCAACACCTGAACCGCTAGACCA
Source organism: Calephelis virginiensis (assembly GCA_002245475.1). Classification (NCBI taxonomy): domain Eukaryota; kingdom Metazoa; phylum Arthropoda; class Insecta; order Lepidoptera; family Riodinidae; genus Calephelis; species Calephelis virginiensis. Next base: position 122,670 of record NJDC01004259.1, read on the forward strand.
CAGAGGCGATTGACTACTTTACTTATATCTACTACGACCTATTTATTAAAATCTTGTGTGGTTAGCAAATTCCTAAATAATATTAAAAATGTGAAAGTGTGTATGTTTATATCTATATTTCGTTATCGCATCAAATCAGTTGAATGGATTTTAATTAATATAAACTATTTTTTATAGTAATAGGTCATTGGATTTTCACGGGAGACCCAAGTAACTTATATGCGGACGAAGCCGCGAGATTAACGTAGTTTCAAAATTCCGTTGATATTTAGTAGATAAATATATCTCTGGACAATTATATAAATTTGGTGTAACTCCAGGGTAAGCTAATTATTCGCTTGTTTTATGAACTTATGTGCGCTAATCAACAATACTACTAAGTACACAAAAATACTGAAATATGTACCAGAATAAATTAACTAAACAACCATACGCAGAAATGCAAACACCTAAATGCTTCCCGAACAAACCTTGCTGAGTGAACCGGAGCCTTGCTGATGGTATGCGGTTCTCAGTTAACGAGGCTTTCTTCAATTTACAAAACCATATAAATGTCATAACATTCCATGGCATAATTAGCTTAATAAGTTGGATCGGTCATGTGGTATGTGGCTTCAATTATCATGGCTTCAATATCAATACGAATGTGGATGGTTATCCGGGGAGATTTATCCCTGTGTTGATCCGGACTCCTTTTGCAGAATAGACCATCTGCCTTCCTGCCAGGCAGCTCGTTAAAGGCGAGCATAGGCTTACCGTAACTAGCACCTTGTCATCTGACTAGGTGGTAGAGTTTTGCAGCGACTCACCCGGATTGGTACCACCGCCTTACCTATTTCTGCCGCCATAACGTCATGACGTGTTCCGGATTGGAGGGTAAGGTAGCCGGTAAATTTAAAGCTCGAGGCCTAACATCCCAGCCTCAGGTTGGCAACGCACCATTACCACCTTTGGTGTCTCTAGGCGGCGTGAATTTCTTACAATTAGGAAATATGTCTGCTTGTTTACCTTCCAATATCATAAAAAAACGTTCCACGATAAAATTGATCTGGTTTTATTCGCGGGAGAAGTCAATATGCCACGAAACTTGAATATTTTTGTGAGAAGAGTATGATGCATTTGAATGAAGCTAGACAGGTCTGAAAGGATCGTGAAATTTGGCATTCGATACTATCTGGTGTACTGGCGTGAAGTTAAGTAAGTAGCGTTATAAGAAAATTAAACAGAAATTGAAATCAGGAGAAGCTACGTAGCTTTATAAACCGACCTCAGTGGGACGACCAGTTGAGTTTACAATGCCACACATGGCATGTATCAGTGGTCGAGCGTTTGGAGCATTCGTACTTTAGTTAATTAATCCCAACACTAGACCGATTAGTCTTTGACTAGGCATAATTGTAGGAATAAAAGTACATTGGCTGACTTGAGCAATATATATATATATTATCGTATACCTTATAATTAAGGTATATTTACGCATACAATATACCTTATAGTTAAGGTATATTTACGATAATATTCCTATAAATTTTAAAGAAAGAAAAAATTTCGCCCCAGACAGGATTTGAACCTGTAACCTTTCGTCTCAAGCCGACGAATGCTCTAACCAATTGAGCTACTGAGGGATCAAGTCCCGTGGCGAAATTTTTAATTCCCTTCTAACCCGTTAACGATCTGTAATGATGAACTCATTTGGTGGGTACTCAAATTTGTGTATCTATAGGACATAACTAAGAAATGGCAAATTAAAGTACTCGGCGACCAAAATCTATATATTAATACGTGATGCCAAAACTTTGGACCCCTTTTTACGAAGATTGCGCGGACGCAAGAGCATAAAGAGCATTTGGCACACTTATAATTTATGTGTAGGAGAAGTGCAGAACGCTAATATGTTTCAATAATAATGCTTATAAAGTTCATTAAATCAATAAATAAAACATTACCCACACTACCATGCATTTCACACATACAAACAAATATATTGATGATAACGATAAAATATCACAGATGGCATACTAAAAAGTTTGGTAACAAAGTAGTTGGTCTTGAGAAATGAAGATTGCGTTCTTATCAACAAGGTATTAAAATTTATTAAGGTCGAATTTTGACCAACGGGCGACCACTAGAATCATTAATTGTATATTAGTGTTTAATCTTTTCTGCAAAAAGTCGTTTAGACTGTTAAAATAAGTTTTCTCTAACAGCGAATAAAATGATTACATACCTACAACTGGTAGCCTGGTAGTAAAATACGGCAATCCAAGGTTTAATGTTGAATTAATAAAACTGTCCACTGAATAATGATATTATTCTTGTATATATTTTTTGTACTTTTTATTTTTGTATTTATCATTCTTCTATTTAGATATATTTTTGTTGTATGAAAATTCATAAATGTTTGTCGTTTGCAGGATTCGTGACATTCGGTCCTCCATATTCTTTGCTTACCGCACCAGGAAATTAGCGTGAAAATATTTACATGAGTATACTTTTTGTTAATTATTTTTTAAATAAAACACTACACACAAGCGTACCACAAGCAATAAATAAGTATTTTCAATTTTAATTTTAATTCTCGATACAAAAAATAGATATTTTTGTCGTTTACCCTAAGATGGTATCCAGGATCCTTCGAGGATCCAGACTTGGTGGCAATGAGACCACCTCGAAAGTGCGCTGTTTTAAATATATATATTTTTAATCGGTTCAGAAATGACGGAGAAATCGAGTAACATACACAAAAAAATATAGAAGTCGAACATTGAACCTCCACCTTTTTTAGAACTAGGTTAAAAAAGCAAGGTATCTTGGTAATTGTTGACATTACGATGATATCTAGAAAGTCTATTATATTGTATTTTCTGAACTAGACTTATGGGATCAATTTAGGTAAATAGCTTCTAATATTTCTAACCTCTATTTTCATGTCTACAGGATGCACTTTATATTAATGAGAGTGTTTGTCTGAGTTCAACGGGGATACAACCTCAGTTCTGTGATTCGACAGTGTTGTGTTTCTTTAACAAGATAAACTGTTTTCTAAACAAACACTTGACGAGTTTCATTTGAGTTTTATGAGCCGTTTTACGAGCGTTCCCAATTGTTATTTCTACTATGCTTAGTACGTGGAGTGATTGAAATGGTCGACTGAATACATTTCTAATATCTCTACCTACGATGCCTGTCATTATTTCAATGTCGTGTAGCATGTGTGTGTGTTCTTGCGTGTGTGTGCATGTGTGTGTTTGAAGAGGGTTTTTATACTATCGGGAAATTTGATTGCTTGTTACTTTCCAATACATTTTTTTTTGGTTAAGTCATTCTCTTGACTTCTCAAAATAATTAACTTATATTAAAAAAAAATTAAAGAACGGTGGCTAACGGAAAATTTCAACCAGCTATTTATTCACTACTATGGATCAGTACTTTCATTCTTGAATTTTTGTGGGTGTATGTGATTTTGAAATTAAAATAGGATAATATGCCATTTTAGGTACTCTTTAACACAGTACTAGCGGATTATTAACATGCATTTCCAAAGAATTCAACGAATCTGATAAAATATATTTTATTATTAACAATCTAAAATCTCTTAATGCGATTCCAATTTCTAATTAGCATGAAATCGAGATTAGAGAGAAACACTGCAGTTCAACCAGGCAACTACTGATTGTACTGTTTTACTGTAACTAACAATAACACTTTAGCAACAAAACTATAGTGGCCTATCTCTAACAGCATATAAGTTATTGATTGATATTGGCCGTAAGCCGGTTCAATTTGGGCAAAACAATTAATTACTACAAGGCCATAAATTCCACATCTGATATCACCCACTCGCCACTGACGAGGCATAAAATATCATCCTGTACACAGAAAAAGGTTTCATTACCAAAACAATCAAATTAAATTGGTTTTACATTTGGATGATTAAAATTGTTAAACAATGCCAATCAGCATGAATACAAGATTTGTTTTTTTTTATCTTTTGTGTAACTTGACCCGTTTGTTTGTTACTTTGTTAGTAGGGGACAAATCTGATTACTGATTTTCAACCAGTTACCTCAAACAACTGAGCTATAAATTGAAATACACATTTAGTTCCAAAAACTGTTCAATTATAGGTACCGATTTGTTCAATGTTGTTGTCAATTCAAAATGGCCGCCGTAACAAAATGGCGAAATCAATATTTGTATATAACCCTTCTAAACATGAATATGAATTAAGAGTTCTTGCAGTGTAGAATAAAATATCTTTTAAAAAAATAAATAGCAACATTTAAATTTTAACATTTATAACATAATATGAAACAAAATAATCGTATTTCATGATAAAAATACATAGCAGTGGTGGTAATTTTGATATGCGTTGACTAAACAAATTTTAAGATATCAACATTAATTATTCAACAAAAGTAATAGAAAGAGACAAAACACTTTTTTGCCGTCAGATTAGTTTGTATATCACATTTCTACCGATGTTTAATCTATACTTAGAAAATGCTGATTAAAATAATCAGAACTTGAAATGTTCCGACAAATCTGAAATGTCTGAAATGTTCCGTCTCTTTTGTTTTTGTTAATTTTGAATAGCAGAATCACCAGTATATTATATATTATAGTCTAGAATTTTAAACTTTTTTCTGCTATCCTTCAAACTGGAATATAGCAGCGGAGAAAACTGACGCTATTACAGCAGGACTTTCAGAACTTTACCAAAGACTACACGATCATATTTGGTAGCATGTGTGAAATAATCCATTAGCCTACTTTATTAGATTATTGCGCTAGTTGACGATGGGGTTTTCACATCTCTGCAAAAAGTAGTACTCAAAATAGCAACCACTGAATTTAGTGCGGTTCAAATAGGTATTACGATTTATTTTCTCCGATTTTCAAATCATAAAGCAAACAGTACTGAAGATATTTCAAACTATTACGGCAGTAGGTCAAGGCTTAAAAATTTGATTAAGTTAAAAGGTTATGAAGAATATAAGCCCCTTGGCACTGACGAAGCATAAAATATCACCCTGTACAAGAAATAAGGTTTCATTACGAAAACAATCAACTAAAATTGGTTCTCACCTTAATCACTTCCGACGAAACAAGCAATTCGGCCTTCCGCGCTATTGTGCCGGCTGCGAAGGGTGCTAGTAAAATCTGTAAAATGTAAAATTTAATAAGTAAAATGTCTTAACCTATTTATTATTTATTTATTAGGTAGACTTCTAAGGTGTAAGATAATCGTAAAGGTAAGTAACAACCGCCATCTATAAAGACCATTGATGTTATCGATGCGTTGTTATTATATAACGGGTATATTATGCGACATTTTCGAGTTTACCGACTATCCTAGTATCTAGTATAGTAGTAGTATCTTCACGCCTATATCCCCGAAGCGGTAGGCAGAGGTACAACCAAGGCACCCACGACTAGCCGAAGACACTAAGCCCCAAAATGTGATAGGTGGCAAGTCTATCGCCAACCGGGCACATTTCCAATCCCGACCAACATTTTTTTATTAGAAAATTGGAAAAATCCAATTTTCTTTATGTTATCCGACCCGGCATTCGAACCCGGGACCTCATGCAGTCAAGTCCAATACCCGGACCGCTAGACCACAGAGACCACCGACTATCCTACTCCATAATACCAACACAGGAGGCTTGCTGGGTAATATTCCACCAAAATGATACGATCATAGTATTGTAAGCAATGTATAGTCTAGATACTAGTAAATTAAAAAGAAAAAGAATAAGAACTACTAGCTTTGATTAATGCCATCGCTTTTTACGAAAGATAAGATAAAAACACTAAGATGTTAGTGATATTTTGTCTCAGCTCAGAGAGAAGGCCGGTGTATTTCAATTTCATAGTACAAAAAACTCCTCAATTCTAAAAAAATATAATCTAGACTTTCATTCATTCACTCTCTCCTAGCCTATTCTTGTCTGCTAACCTTATTATGTGATATTGATGAATAGTTTTAATATGATTTAATCTTGAACTTTTGAACGCATGATAGTGGAAGATAAGTTATGATTAATCACCAATCACCCTCTTCACCCGCTCAATTAACATCTAGTAGGAACTCGTGTCATAAGGCTCCATTAATCGATTTAGAAACAAATTAAATTAAACTCTATGGTCCAGTCGTCTAGTGTTGATGTTGATTACACGAGGTCCCGGTATTGGTTCCTGGGGCATAATGTGTATTTTCAATTTTCTAGTAAAACAAAGTTGCTTCAGAGTTGTACCTACCTCTTTCAGGGATACGAATGTGAATATTTTTATTAAAAAATACTTGGTCAAATAAAAAAATCTTGTTTTCTAAACTTCATTTTTATCTGTTTTTATTCTTTGCTTCAAATTGTTATTAAAAGTTTTCATAAAACAATGGCGTCCTTAATGAAAAATTGACAAAGCAAATATACACAATGCTAATATGGCTGAATGCATGTATCACTTGGATTTTTTTAAGCGCGATGTATGAAACCGACGTGCTTGTCTGAAAAGAGTAATGCATGAGGAAGAAGCTTGGCAGGGTTGCAGAAATCACTCGATAGTCTCTGCCTATTCCGCAAGGGACTTGGTGTGAATGTACATAAAAAAATAACTCCCTATGAGTTAGCTATGAGTACTATACACCCCCACATAGCACAGATTAGTTATTATTTTTTACATCTTTCAACTGTTCAAGTTCTTAGACAGTGTTCAGTACATCTTATTAACAATAACTAAAAGAAAAGTACAGTATTTTAAAAATTACTTTTGTGTTCTTAAGGGCCTTTGTGCATACAGAATAAACTCATCTTTAAGTTAAAATAAAATAATAATAATGATAGATTAGGAAACATTTGTAGCAAAAAGATTTATTAATATTAGATTTGATGAGATAGAAGCAAATTTATAAGGTGAATTAAAGGAAGATTTTATAATTAAAGCTCTGAGTCAAGTGAAAAAAAAGAAACATTTTGATCATGTTTTTTATGTACATATATTTTATTAGGTGCATGTACCAAACGGCCTTATAAAATAACAATAATTAATAATTATAATGCAGTAAAACTACAAAATCATTTTTTTTTTCATTTTAAGATAACGAACAAGTAGGTGACTATTACGAATATGCGAGTTGATGGTCCCACGTCCCGTGAAAAAACAATAATATTACATCAAAATTTAAAAAAATAAATTACATTAAGTATTGCCTCCTTGGTGAACTGATAAGTAGAAGTAACAGATTTTATATACATATAAGGGCTAGTATACATAATATATTTAATATGTTGTAGCTGCCAAATAAATATCAACATGGCCATTATATACAGACAACCGAAAACTCATTTAATATGCATGACCACGAACAATACTTATTGAGCCATTACTCCATTTGAAATCAGTGATATATTCGAAATAATGACTAATTAAAGTTGCTTACCTACTAGTCCTACTAATATTACAAATGCGAAAGTTTGTGAGTATGACACGCTCAAATAGAAGAACGGATTTGTCTGAAATTTGGAACACAGCTTGATTGTGACCTGAATTAAATAAAATAAATATACCCCCTGAAAACACTTATTTATCTGTTATATAGCCAAGAACGGCGTTAACGTTCCAGACGCCAGTCCATTCGTTAAGGAGTTAAGAAGTCGGTGACAGACACACACAAACATGTCAAACTTATAATAACTCAACTTTTTCGTTTTTCTTTCTTTAGGTTTTGGCCTTCACGTTAGTATTTAGCCATTAGTCAAGTAGAAATTTCCATCAAATTTTATATCAATTTCAATTCATTTTAATTAGTCATCAGTCATAAGTCGTCAGGAAGTCATGTCAGGCTCTTGGGTAAAGCGATGGCCTGTTTACTCAAGCTCATGTAATGAGATTTGACAGCAACGAGGACATACATGATACGCTAATTTCTTCATGATTATTTCATTTGTGCACTTTCACTGAACGAAATTGTACAAAATGCTACCAAAATTGACTAATTTCACTCAATATCAACACGAAATTCAATAATTATGAAAAAACTTCGACCTACTTTTCTCTCGACGGCGCCAAAACTCCCGCTCAATTTTTTATTAACATGTTTTGCAAATTAATTTTTTTTAAACAAATCCGTCTATGACACACCTCTGTGCTACAAGAACGCAAATTTTAATGTTACCATTAAAATTTGAGCATCGTGTGAGGTCACAGCCTAAATAATAAAACATTGGCAGAGAGCTGTATTTTTTGGTCAGATTTTAAATTTGATTAAATATTAATATATGTTTTCATTATAAATTTGATTATATGTATTTGACATTTAATATTTTTAAATAAGCAGAAGGATTTACTGATTGCAAGAAATTCGCTCAGCCTAGAGACACGAAAAGTGGTAATGGTGCATTGCCAAGCTGAAGCCGGAACCGGAGCACGTCAACGGCAAGGATAGGTTAGGCGCTGGTACCAATCCGGGCGAGTCGCTGCAAAACTCTACCATCTAGTCAGGTGTCACGGCATTAGTGTAATGAGACTAGTGTGTAGTAAGACTTTGCTCACCTTTTACGAGCTGCCAGGCAGGAAGGCAGATGGTCTATTCTGCAAAGGGGTCCGAACCAACACGGGAAAGAAAGAAGAAATAAAAATAAATAATTGGGTCCGTAATACCTGAACATTTTCGACGAATTGTTAATAGCTGCAGCTACATTAATAGCTAGTTGGAAGTGGATGCATATTTATACCGTGGTGGATGGTGTCATGGCATGGTTTTGTCGAGATCCGGACGAGAGAATAATGAATTCTTACACACTTTTAGGTAATTCATCATAGGATTATTAAAGAGTTCAATGATTGCATAAAGTATCTCAAAAAAAGTATCTTCACGCCAATATCCCCGAATAAGCATTCAGAGGCACAACCAGGGCATCCACTACTAGCCGAAGACACTAAGTATAGGTGGCAAGCCTATCGCCAACCGGGCACATCCAATCCCGAGCAACGTTTTTTTTATTAGACAAAAAAAGCAAATTTTCTTTGTATTGCTCGACCCGGGAATCGAACCCGGGACCTCATGCAGTCAAGTCCAATACCTGGACCGCTAGACCACAGAGGCGACCGATATATATTGCATAGAAGCGCATATGATTGCTGCAATGAGAATAATGGTTGGTATCGAAATGTGACGACCCCATTATCGACTAGCACTGTCGGTAATTATAGATGACACAGTGCTATGCAGCAGCTTGCCTGGATTGGTACCACTGCGGCGCTTAACCTAGTGCTGTGTCATAACGCCATCTATAAGTTAAGAAAAACAGAGCTCATGGTTGTCTGATATTTTATAATATAAAAATAGACCAATAAATCGAGGTCTAACTTTATTAGTGTTATACAATTAGGTAAATTAGGTAAATCCAACTACTAGTATAATGCTATGGCTATAGTTAAGTTAAACATTGTTATCTGTTATTAAAATATTTTAATACAAAAGAAAAGTTTTATAAACAAATGAATACAACAATAAACAATAGCGACTTTTTCTCAGTAGCTACCTACACTACATATCTTCTTGACAATTGACTATGATGATTGGTGATTAATTAAAAAAGGAAATAAATATTCTCATGATGATTTTTATGGTAAATTGACCAAGCCGTAGTATTAATTTTTAGTTTAAAATAAAATAAAATTCTTAAAGTACTGGCATCATGAATTAAAAACAAAACAACTTCTGTCATCTGAGTTACTTGTGTCTGTCATAGAATTAAAACCATTTTACTTAACTAGAGACATTTTCTTTTAAAACACGCACGCTTTTTTTAAAGAAATAATCATGTACGTGTTGGTCGATAAATCAATAAATACTCACGTGAATTTCCCCAAAAGCCCAACAACTCTGGAACTTAAGGTGACCACAGATAAAAAAAGAATACGTGCAACATAAATAAAATTGCATTTGATAATCAAGTAACAGTTAATACCTGTGTATATTGTATCCGCCTCAAAATTAAAAACACTTCACTTTAAACAAAAGAACAGCTTTAATACACGTTTGATATCAACTTGTAATATTTGACAAATTAATGAGAAAGTGACGTGGCCTAAAATACACTTAATATTGTATCATGGACAACCTATTTACAACTAAAGAAACACCGCGAAAGTAATTTAATTAAGGGTAATTCCATTACCCTAAGCCATATGACACATACACACTATAGATATAGCGTCCACTCACACATGGACAATGTATGTTGTAGCATTGTTGGAATGTAAGGTATTTCGCGAAAATTCCAGAAATAAACTTCACGAATAATTGAAAAATTATTAAAAAACAGCCTAAATATCGCTGCACGAGTTACACAAATTGAATCTAACCCCAATGTAAGCAAATTATATTGTGCTAGTGTTATGGGTGTTAGTCAACGATTCTAATACATAGAAATACTTAAATAGATACCAGAATAAATTTAATAAACACCCAGACCCGGAAATGAAGACATTTAAATGTTCATCACACAAATGCCTGCCTCCGTCGGGAATCGAACCCGAGCCTCAGTTGGTCTATGTAGTTAGGCGTGTGCGCTAGCCATTGGAACAACGAGGCGGTCAAACCATGAACGCTTGTACCAGTATTATTTCCAATTTGCTAAATGTCCGCCTTTATAAGCAACTTTATGGTATACGTCATAAGGTTGTCTTTCAACGATGACAATAAGTGTTAATATAATAATACTGTTTTAAGAGCTTATGATAACCCCCCGGGATTTGAACCCGCTATTGTCTTACGTTAACAACGTTTCGCCAACTGAGTCATAATCATTAAATAGGTTGGATATTATTTATTATTTACGTCATAATTATATACCATTATTATACGTCATAATATGCAATTTCTATACAATAATAAGTGTAAGTATTTCTTTTTTAAGCATTCCTTAAGTTTAGTTTTAAAAAAAATGTAAATCAATAACCCTGTATATTTTGTAACATGACAGTTAATAGAAAAAAATATCGTTTTTTTTTTCATCTTTAGACTATTTTCTGTATGAATTTTAGTTATACATTTATTTTAAAAATAACACAATACACACGATTTTGTTTTAGCTCATGACTTTTTTTCTTCAATGCGATATACATTATTCATTTTCGAAATACACAATGTCGATGTGCAAACCATTTTAGCTATCCAATCATAGGTGCAGTTTTTTTTTGCTACTTTTATATATTTTTATATTTCACGATTAAATCGCAGGACGAGGAGGTGTCAAGAGTTTCCAAAACCAGCGTGTTTGAATAAATAGTGTAATAAATGGGACGGAAGCTACGGAGGTCCGAAAGGATGTTGACACGAGGGAATTATTCTCTCTGTCTACCTCACAAGGGTCTGAGTATGAAGATATATGTGTTCATATAGCAATGATATTGTTTAAATCCTAGATATGGTCAGAATTATTAACAATACAATTTTCAGTCTTCCGTATATTTCAACCATCGTTGTAAATAACCTTATAACATAACATACAAAAATGAGATTATTATTATTTCAAGTTTTAAATAAGCAAAAAGCAAAAATGTAGGTTATTATTATTAAAAGTTAGTTAACAACAATGAAATTCTTTTGAACTTTAATGTTACGGTCTTAAATTCTTATCGAATTCTTAGCGTTAGTTTGCGTCATTCCCCTAATGTAGTTTTTAATAGTGTTTATAATTACTTATAGAAGAATTTAAAATAGCTGTAAATTCAACACATACAATGAAGTTTTCTAAAAGTTATAATTTTGTTTTGTAAAGTAAACAAACAATGAGAATCATAATTATTATTTGTACACGTATGAAAGCTAAAACTGCATATTTTAGGAAATGAGAATTTCTGAAATATATTTTGAAATTATTTAAGTAGATATAGGAGGTCATAATTTCACGCACATTTCATGTCAGCAACAAGCAGAAGGTTCCCCTAATGGTAACACATAACAATTGCATATAACACTAAAACCGTGACATCTGACTAGGTGGTAGAGTTTCGCAGCGACTCACCTGGATTGGTACCACCGCCTTACCTATTCCTGCCGTCATAACTTCATGACGTGTTCCGGTTTGGTGGGTAAGGTAGACGGAAAACTTACTTTTGGTCGAGACCTAACATCCCGGCCGCAGGTTGGCAACGCACCATTACCACCTGTGGTGTCTCTAGGCGGCGTGAATTTCTTACCATCAGGAAATCCGTCTGCTTGTTTGCCTTCCAATATCATAAAACAACAACTACTGTTACTGGTGCATTGGTATTTTATGTCCAGGATTTTAAAACACACACTCCAACATGGAACACGACTATAGCGAGCACGGAGGCTATATTGATGGAATAGGGTAAAACGGTAGTACCAGTCCATACTGCTACACAACAGTACTCTACCAACTAAATACGATTGACTGCACAATTGGGATAATCCATCAACCACTACTAAGACTTAAGGGTGTCTGGATGTTGTCAGATGGGGTAGACATTTTCAAACACCATCAATTATTTAAAAAAAGTGTCTTCACGCTCATATCCTCGAAGATTAAGGCAGAGGCACAACCCACGACTAACCAAAGACACAATGTGATAGGTGGCAAGCCTATAGCCAACCGGGCACATATCCAATCCCGAGCAACGTTTTTTTTTATTAGAAAATTGGAAAAACCCCATTATTCTTTTTTTATTGCCCGACCCGGGATTCGAAGCCGGGACCTCAAGCAGTCAAGTCCGACTACTGAATCGCTAGACCACAGAGGCGATATTTATTAACACAATTAATACTGTTGCAGAAAGCTGATGTGCTACTATTACACCCTTTAATCAATTTATAGTAGTAGTATTAGTAGTAGTATTAAAAGAACGATAAAATAAACATCGCCTGGAAATCAAACCTAGTCTTACGCAATTAGACGCACTTAAAATTTAAATTATTATGTTAAATAAAATGAGGATATAAAATCACGAAAAAGGACTTAATCTTTGTATGTTTTTAAATAGTTTATTAAAGAAAAAAACAGAAAAAACAATTATTGTTATGTTGTTATGTTTTAATTCTAGAGAGGCCAACAACCCAGTCCAGCAACTGTAGGTACCGGCGCTGCCTTTTTTTCTTATCTTCTTAATTTGAAATATTTTAAGTTTTGTAATCTGTAAAAGTAGCCAGGTATGGTAAAAACTCATCACCATATCAAGACCTTTGTTTTGAATATGCTTGACAAATCGATTATAGCAAAACCAGTGTTTTGACATCACTACTTGACATTGACAAGAAACAGACGTATGCCTTTTACGGCAAATTTGACAGACGAAACAAAAAAACACTTCCGTAACACTTCTACAATCTACACCACTATTTATGTTTTACTGTCTAAACTTACAACATGAAAAACTTTTGCGTTTCTAATAAAAAAAAACAACAATTCACGTACCGGTTTTAGCGCCAAAAACTCAGAAAATGTTAAATGTCAATAATTTTTTTAACGTAATTATCACAGATAATTGAAAAACAGCCGACGGTGTTGAGTGCTAGTTCGACTATAATACAATCCTAGTATGGTCTCGCTGGCCACGCTCCATTTGAGTAAGAATGTATCATGCATTAGTCGAACAATATTTTAACGAGGCTTCGTCAGCGGTGAATTATATTTTTAATTTATTCAGAACATGATATTCTAATGATTTCTGATTTCAAGCGTAACAATATGTTTATTGAATTGGAAATTTAAGTTATAGTACATTAGGTACGTAACAGGTAAACGGTATAACGCGTAACACCTAATGATAAGGTACACATAATGTAGGTATTGCAAAACATGTCTTAATTTAGAGTAATTTGGCTTAAAGTTCTATTGTATCGTTAGAAGCTAAAGAGCAGATGAATTTCCTAACAATAAGAAATACATGTCGTCTATATATTAAAATGGAATGGAAATGGTGCTTTGTAAAAATCTAAATATTATGTTGTTATTTCAGGAGCTTCCCTAACCTAGAAATCAGAATACTGACGCGGCGACATGAATAAGTAAAACATTTGTATTAATCTGAATCTTTGCTCTATTTTCGTTTAATTATAGTTGATACAAGCAACCTATTTGTCACATACATATATCTGATTTTGTAACTTCTTGATATTTAAATGTTATCCAATGTACTAGTATCATTTTTTGAGAAGAAAATTTCTCGAGTTACAAATAATTAATTATTATTTACCGTATTGCACCATCCATGAGACAAGGGCGCCGGCACACGTTGTAGTTCACACAACTAAAGCTATCCCCACACGACTGTAGCCTGTAGATGCATATTGAATGTTTAATGTCTATGTAATAACGTGAGATGCATGTTTCCATTGTTACACGGTATTTGACTTGAACAGGTTTTTATTCCAGTTCATGTAAGACTCAGACCTTTTGCTCAAAAAATACACGAATTTAATTAAATTGGTTTAATGGTTGGCGCACACTCGGTAAGAAAATTAGAATACGGTCACGTCGGTTCAAATTGATTGAGAAATTGTTACAGTTTATTTCTGTTCTGTCATTTAGAAAGAAAGAAGGAAATATTTTATTGCATGAATATGAGTTTTTAAAAGCTGTTATATACTATTTTTGTATGTACTTACATATTCTGGCACATTATGGTATGCAATATTTTTTATTTAGTAAGTAAGATACTAATGTATCTATAATATTAATTACATTTATGTTCAGTCCATTTTATTTTAGTTAAAGTTATTACATCATGTCATTTAATAATATTATATCAAATTATATTATCATTTCATTTTCATAGAGTACACAATGTTTTCAATATAAAATTAGAACAGAAATTTAGAAATGTAAGACATTATACCAACAAAATAATGGTAATTAATACAAAATATATCAATGTTAAAACAGTTAATAATAATGTAGGTGTGTTAAGATTATGATTAGTTGATGTTATAATTTTAAATAAACACGAAGTCGCTATTACTACATAATATAAGGGAGCCAATTTTGTTTCAATTACTGTCAGGTCAGTAGAGTTACTCTCGCATTTCATTCAATTTGGAAATTAAAATCAAATATGTCATACATTTATAGAATAGTATACATTAAATTACTTTATGCAAAACGTTGATTTTTTTTAAAACATAATATTAATAATGCGCTAGTGCTGTGTTCATGAGAACCTTAATGTTCATATCCGATTCCAATTTCCGTTTTCCTGGAATCGAGATTCAAGAATAACCCTCAAACGAAATAGTGACCTACACAGTTGAAGTTCTATGGACACATAGCCTATAAACGTCCTACATCGTGAACATATAATTGATGTAGATACGAACTGCTGTTTACAGGTGTCAGCTCTATGATATTACATCCAAGCCTATAAAATTATCATGGTGTTGTTGGTATCATCATCATTACAGCTTTTAACAGTTTACGTTAGAAATAGGCCCCGTGTTATTAGTTTAGTTTTTGTTATTGGCGCAAACATTTTATTATTAGTTAGCCCTGGATGCAAAATGAGAAGTGGTTTAAGTGGAACCCACACACATACACACACACACACACACACACACACACACACACACATACACAGGCGTTTGTGCGTGTGTGTGTGTGTGTGAGTGTGTGTGTGTGTGTGTG
>NJDC01004259.1:138361-170010 GCA_002245475.1 Calephelis virginiensis
GTGTGTGTGTGTGTGTGTGTGTGTGTGTGTGTGTGTGTGTGTGTGTGTGTGTGTGTGTGTGTGTGTCTGGCATCGTAGCTTTTCAGCGGATGGACGGATTTTTATGAGATTCTTTTTTATTAGGAAGCTAATGTGATGGAGATGATTCTCGGCTACATTACATATAGGTTTTCTCGGAGGTTCATTGTCATTTTTTTAACATTAAGATTATTTTTTATTATATGTAATTTTATTAGGTAATAAAGTTTCGCAATGACACACTTGTATGGTCATTACTTACTTTGTCGTATTCCAGTTTTGTGAGTAGTAGTAGGTTTTTTTTATATTGGAATGCAAACAAGCAGACGGATTTCCTGATGGTAAGAAGTTCACGCCGCCAAGAGACACCAAAGATGGTAATGGTGCGTTGCGTTTAAAAAAAAGGATGTTTGGCATCGAGCAAATGTGAGTTTACTGGCTACATTAGCCTAACCGATACCCGTCAACGGCAAGCACTGACGTTATGGGCGCGGGAATAAGTAAGGCGGTGGCACAAATCCGGGCGAGTTGTTGCGAAACTTTACCACCTAGTAGGATGTCATGGTTTTAATGACGATAAGAGTATGTTCGCTTTTTACGAGCTGCCCGGTAGGAAGTAGTTGGTATATTTTGCAAAGGAGCTCGGACCAACACGGGGAAAAGAAAGGTTGAAATAAATATACAAAACAAGAGCTTAAGATCCTATCGTAATGCGGGCAAGCACCACTAATATCTGGTGCGCATTGGCAACGACTAATTCTGACAACAAGGAAATTCATGTGCCATTAATACAAATATTATTTAGAATCTTGAAAGGGATAATCAATCAATAATTAATAATCATTCCAAAAAATGTAAATGAAACTAACCTGATTTTGTAAGTACATTTATACTTGACTAGCTGACCCGGCGAACTGTGTATCTCTTGACATTAACAATTACTAAAGAGTGTTTGGATTAATACGTTATTTTTCCTATTTTCTCTGTTATTTTCTCACTTTCTGTTTTCACAAGAACCTTCTCCTGACAGTAGGATAAACTAACATAACAAAAAAAATAATAAGCAAAATTTATCCATTTGTTAACATTTTTTAATAAATATAACAATTCATGCAAATATGTTCAAAGGAATAAAAAGTTTAGTACAAACTTTATCCTCTATTTCCCTTGAGGTTTCATGGGGTACAAATCTGAAAAATGCTTCCTTAATGAATGTCTATGTCATACGAGTACGTCACGGACACATACTGGTCCGAA
The DNA here is from genome assembly GCA_002245475.1 of Calephelis virginiensis. Classification (NCBI taxonomy): domain Eukaryota; kingdom Metazoa; phylum Arthropoda; class Insecta; order Lepidoptera; family Riodinidae; genus Calephelis; species Calephelis virginiensis. The sequence goes on from NJDC01004259.1 coordinate 139,637, forward strand.
ATTTTAAGTTTCTAGCCCAAAATATTTTTATTTGCAATTGCATTTTTGTATAAAACTTTCGTCTCTTATTTTTGCATTTGTATTTTTATAAAAACTTTCATTCCTTACTTGACCTTCTTATGGGTTGAATTTTAAAAAAACTATGAAATGTGCTAATTATCATTTTCAGCGTACTCAATTTATATTACATTTTATGCATATTATATTAAAGAAACAAAAAGTTTTATACAACATTTTATCTTCTCTCTCGGGGGTTTACTTGGGATTGATTTTTGAAAAATCCTGACTCAGTTGGCTTATGTTAAAAGAAAAATACGTGTATAATATTTTAGGTTTTAGCTCAAAGGATTTAGTATATGCGTTTATATAAAACTTTCAGCCCCTCTTTGACCCTCTTGAGCCTTGAATTTTCAAAAAAAAGGAAATACTTTTGTTTAAGTCATTTCACAAATTTCGAAAATTTCATGCATATTTATACAAACTTTATTCTCTATTTCACCCGCTTGTGGGGTGAGTTTTGGAAAACATTGAATTATGAAACTTATACCTTAATTTTTACTTAATTCCCACGGAATATCGTGCAAAATGTCAAAGCATCCTCATGAGCGTGGAAATTTAAAAAATCTTTTCTTAGTGGATGCCGACGTCATAAAATAAATACTTTTTCGGAATTCTATTTGTTATCATAAAGGATTTGGCCTTTGCAATTTTTTAACAGTTTTAAACCCTACTTTACTGTCATAGGGGTCAAATTTTGAATAAAAAACAACTTAATATTTTTACCGTCAGTTCATACGAAGTATCATGCAAATCGTATAAATACGTAACTCATAATTTGCTTTTTACTACAGTCTAATAAATAAAAAGTTTCAGACAAACTTTTATCCCCTATTTCACCCCTTTGGGGGTTGAATTTTGAATAGTACTTTCCTAGTAGGTACGTGATACGTACGTCTACGTGATAAGAGGAATACGTCCTAAGGGTTTGCTCTGTACAATATCGTATCAGGCTCTCAGCTTTGCCTTTTATGTATACAAATTACGCATATCTCTTTAAATAATCATATGAAATATTTTTACTCTTATATTAAACATGGGGATTTTCCTAAAATAGTGAGAAACAAAAAAATATCCAAAATCACTGGCAGAAGTCAGACTGCAAATCTGCGAAAGCTAGACTTCAATTTTAATATCATGTTACATAAATTAACAGAAATATGTATTTTTATCACATACCACATATTTAACTCAAAATCACTTTTTAATCATATTTAAATGAATTATCTTCAGAAAAAATAAAAAATAACTTATTTTTTAACAAAAATGTAATCATTAAAAGTGAATAATTCAGAAAAATATGTAAAATAAAAAATTGTCATTGAATTGAGAATGTATTCTGAAAGCCCCTATTATGGATAGTCGATTGAAAACGGAGTCACAGGGCTATATTTTTTCCTGCCGACAAAAAAATTGTAATATTAATCTTTATCAATAACAAAAGTTCAATCAATTACCAGTAAAGGCCATTAACTCAATTACAATACTTTATTGGCTTTCAATGGATAAACTATAGTGGGTTAATCAGTTTATGTTCACTTTATTTTAATATATTTATATTCGGTGATTAGTAGATAGATATATAGTTAGAGTTTTATTCAAAATTAGTACTTAGTAGTAATTTTTATTCAAAATTGAAAGTCAGAAAGTAAGTAAAATTTTTATATTACAAATAGTCATTAATGTATTTATCATTCCTTATCAATCATTGGTGGTAATTCTGGTGCTTTCAAACTAAACTTAATTTAGATGCTTGCTATATTTTTCAAATGAAACAAAAACAAAAGAGATGGAATAAAATTGGGCACGTCAGATTAGTCCGGACATGTTAAATTATAACGTTTTTAATAAACGTTTTCCGAATAATAGATTAAACATCTGTAGAAGTGACTGTACGGTCTAATCTGACAGCACTAAAAGTGTCTTGTCTCTTTTTGTTACTTTTGTTGAAAGAAGACAGCGATAACTTAAAACTAGTGAGTGCGTAACAAAATTACCACTAATATATTAAGACTTTGTCCATGCATTTTTATCTTTAAAATATTTTTCTATCCTATAAAAGGCTTTTTACAAATTGAGGGTGAGCGTTTAGCTGGTCATCCCGAAGACGGTATCCGGTATGATTCCCAGCAAAATATTAAAATTTTATTTAAGTGTCTCGTCAGTCAGAAATTGTGATTAAACTAAATATAATTAGTAAGAACTTATTATTCAACGTAGGACATGTTAGCCCCAGAGAGCGTTTGAAGCTGAAGAGGAATGGTTTTCAGGAGCTCGTTTTTTTTGCCTGATCGTTGAAAGTAGATGGTAGGGAGTTGTTCTTTTTCTTCCTTATTTGTCGCGAAAAGCCTGAGATGGCCGTGGGTGGAGCTTGGCTACGTTTTTTTGGAAAATCTTTATTTTTCACTCTTTATGTGTCTTTGACGCTGAAGGAATCAGCAGTTTACCTATGTAATGCAGCCAGCAAAAGCAACGACGTCTGGATAGTCCAAACAAAAAAATAAATGCTTTATACACTGAAAAATTTTGCGTTAATTTCACATACAAAAATGCAGTTGTATTTAGAACCGCTGTTCTTTTTTCCATCCTTTTAAATCAGTGATTGAAAAAATAGGTACCAAATAAAAATATTCATTCTGTAATTTCAAACAGTTGATTTTTACAGAAGCTATGATGAAACATGGTTATATTTTTTTGTTAAGGGATTGACTCAGATAATTCCTTGAACTATTAAAACATAAAAACCAACATAAATCAATTTTATTAATACTTCGTAAGCTCGTAAGAGGCAAGCACTAATTTAATAGGTTAATTAGCAACTAGACCACTGGTATTAAAGTGATATGCAGCAACGTACCCGGGTAGGGATTTATCGCCTTTCCTATTCCTGCCGCAATAATGTGACTACCATGTTCTGGTCCCGTGGGTAGAATAGCTGAAAGACTTGCACAATAGGTCTAACACCCTGACCACAGGACAGCGAGGCACCAATAACATTAATGGAGTCTATAGGCCAAGGTTATTTCTTACCATCAGGAGAATCATCGCTACTGTGTCGCGTGCGCTACACCGAGGAAGTTTGGTTACGGAGACGTACTACTCTGTCAAGAAAGTACCGGGAAAAGATCAAAAATACTTGTCTTTAGAAAAATATGTAAGTCGGCTAGAGCCATATCTGAAAGATATATGGTTGTTGGATGATTTTTATTGAGTGTTTCAAAAATTCTTTCACAATGATGGCCTTGTGCGAAGGCGCGTGGTGCGAAATCCAAGAATTTTCTTTCCACCAATCTGACCTTTTTCGTCGAATTTGCTCTCTTACATTGCCACATAACTCAAATGATATGCCTTACTTACAGTTTCATCTTCCGGCAAGAATTCCAAGTGAGCAGCACCATGAAAGTCAAAGCAAGCACTCAACGTGACTTTGACTTTTGAACGAATTCGGAGTCGTTTTTTTAGTTTTGGTTCAGTCGGAAGACGCCATTTTGAAGCTTGTTGGACAGTTTCTATGTCATACTTGTAAACCCACGTCTCCTTACCAGTGACAAAGCGTTTCATGAAGGTAGAGTCGGAATTGACTCGTTCTAGCATGTCCTCAGCGACACTCTTGATATCTAGTTTTTAGATAAAATTCAGGTATTTTGAGACTTGCTGAGGGGCAACACGTTTTATACCTAAACAATTAGGTAAAAAATGATACGTATTGCCTCGTGTGATAAAAAAAGTTTGGTGGCTATTTCTCATAAAGTTGAATGAGGATTTTCAGTCACTGTCTCCTCCACTTTTGTCATTTTAACTTCTGTTACAGACGTTGATGGCCTACCAGAGCGAGACAAATCTTCTATCACATCTTGACGGCTTTTGAACGCCTTGTATCACTCATAAGCAACAGTTTTTTGATGAAGTCCATTCACCGTAAGCCACACAAAATACGAAAATTTTTTGTTCGATGTTTTTTCCATTATGAAATTCGCAATCCACACTAAGAGACAGAACTCACGGAGCAATTATTACCCGCGACTGCGGCGGCCGCGGTTTTATTTTAAAACTCACGAGACGGGTAATTTTTGCGGTCCCGCAGCCGCCGCGGTTGAAATTATCGCCCGCAAACTTGGTGGTTGATTATCGCGCGGCTAGAGGTTGTGGTTAAATAATCAATACAAATAGTATAAAATGGCCGCCTCGGCAGGTTGCGACCGCAGAGCGCGCGGTCGCAACCTGCCGAGGCGGCGTGGGAGATCGCCGCCCGCACGATTAGCGGACAAACGACCGCTGCCGCGACAAAAAACCGCAGGCGATGCGGGTGAAAATCGCGGCGTGAAATGTAATCTTACTTTTTGCATATAAATGTACATTCTACGGCATCTGCGGGCCCCGCATCCGCCGCAGTCGCAGGTCAAAACCGCGCCGTGAGTTCTTAGTCTAAGACTTGATATAATTGTGCCAATCTAACAACAACAAAACAACCCAAATTTAAAACTATAAACAAATACTTCCATACCCGATATTTTAAAAGAAAAAAAATATTTACTTGCGGAATATGAGTGTTACAAAGATGTTATAAAATTATTTGGGCGTTCCTACATATTCTTCCAACGTGTGGTGTGGAAATATTTTAATAGGTTTTAATCAAATTAGTTATTTAAATTATTTATTTATAATTTACACACTGTTTTTTGTATTGATTACTTTGATTGAAACTATTTTTAGAACGTAAATAAATTTATCCCTATCTACCTTAAACTACAACCGTTTCCAAACCTAGCAAGACAGGAGAAGAAACGGCGACACAAACGCTGATGACGCTTTATGACTGAATGTATATGTTAACCGCGTATAGGTCAGTGGCACATACAAGTTACTGGCTCGTCACCATTTTAGGGCCAGAATCTTTGGTAGTGATGCAATAGTAGTTAGTGGTATAATGACAGCAGAAAAAAATAAGGGTTATGAAGTAGAAAGAATTAGTACTTACTTACAAATGTTAGACGTTTACACTGCAGACTATTTTAACTTCGCTTAACTGAACACCAGAGTTAACTCTTCTGGTTTATAATTAGTAGCATTAGATTTATTTTCGGCAGCTCCCGTTTTATAATGTCATGCTCATTATAGTGCTTTTTTGTAGCTAGTATAGGCTGTATGATTGATTATTTATAGTATTTTTTCATAATGTAATCGGATGGGTTTCCGGCATCTAAATATTATACATTGCCTTTGTTAACCAAATATTTTAATGGTAATCTACTAAATATTACACGTTGCCTTTGTTAACCAAATATTTTAATGGTAATCTACTAAATATTACACGTTGCCTTTGTTAACGAAATATTTTAATGGTAATCTACTAAATATTACGCGTTGCCTTTGTTAACCAAATATTTTAATGGTAATCTACTAAATATTACACGTTGCCTTTGTTAACCAAATATTTTAATGGTAATCTACTAAATATTACACGTTGCCTTTGTTAACCAAATACTTTAATGGTAATCTACTGAATATTACACGTTGCCTTTGTTAACCAAAGATTTTAATAGTAATCTACTAAATTATATACGTTGCCTTTGTCAACAAAAGATTTTAATGATAATCTACTAAATATTATAAGTTTCCCTTGATAACCAAACATTTTAATGGTAATCTACTAAATATTATACGCTGCTTTTTTTAACCAAAGGTTTTAATAGTGATCTACCAATATGCAATAAGATTGTAAGACTTTTGTGTATTTTTATACTTCTTGCCGTCTTTGCTCAGTACCATTTCATCATCAAGGTGAATACAATTTAAAAAATGCAACCGGTTGGCTAAAAATAATAAAGTAAAAATAAAAAATAATAAAGGAAAACATAAGTGTTACTTAGAACTAGTATCCATTTGTGCAAATTTGTCGGCTACTTTAGTCTTCCCACCAGAATCTAACAGCGTCAAATTATGGTAAGAATGAGTGAGGAATGGAACTACCTACTTGGGTGGTACCAGCTGTTAGACAGCAATTCCTATGGCTAAGTACTTAGTCAATCACGATGGTATATAAGTATTTAAACTTATTAAAAATTACTAATTACTTCTCGTTATTATTGGGATATTAATATTGAAATTAGGAAATAATTTGTGTATTTGTGTGTTTTTTTATAATGCAATAATGTGAGTGCTTAAACCAGTAATTTGAGTTTTATTTGAAGATGTTATTTTATTTAAGTCTTAACTACACAGAACTTTTTATAAAATAAAACAAAAGCATAGCAAAAGTGCACAAAGTGGGCTCTTGTATATGCAGAAATTTCTTCTAGCTAGCCCAAAAGTATGAAGAACCCTTGAGAATTTACAGCACTTGTCCGCGGTACTGTACAACTTATATTTATATAAAATATTTGCACACCACAAGTTGGTAGAATATGTAGGAACGCTTAAATAATTTTGTAACATCTTTGTAACACTCATATTCCGCAAATAAATATTTTTTCTTTCTTTCTTCTTCTTTTCTTTATATTCAACTAAGCTTATATACAACCTCATACATCTTTAAAGGACAATACACGTAATCAATACATAACGTGACAAGGTTCTAAGTGACGGCCCGTTGCCATTGTATTACACCCTTGTCGATGTTGGCAGTTGAACAATCATTGTCAAGCCAATTGTATTATTAGGGCTGTCACACGGGAGAATTTGGATAATTCAATTTGTATCATATTTTGATATGACAGGTTATAATTAAACATTTCTGTAATCGTTTGAATGAATCCATCTTGTTGTATCCAAATTCTAAGCAACTGAGCTATTTCCAATAGCTGTATCTAACTAAATGATCATCCTTACTTTAAAACTCGACATTACTGCGATATCGGTAGTTAGGAAACATTACCCAGTCTTAGTATCCCAGCGAAATGTTTGTACACGCCTTCAACATTTTAAGTTTAAAAAAAAAACGACGGGAGTGCCAGCAGAAGTGAAAACTTGAATGTTAACGTTGTGCATTTTTGATATTTTGGAATGGTTAGGGAATAATTTTGCACGAATTGCTTTAATTATCAATATGAAAGTATTATAATTTATGTGTTAGAATACAATATTCATTTATTGCGCATTGACAACATGAACATTCGCGCAAACGCCCTGGGTGGGTCATCAAGTCGATCGATTTCGATCAGGTCACGTATCCTGACACGAGTTTAGAAGTTTTACACCCATCCCAAAAAAGTGCGCAACGCCGCTAAAGAAGTTTTCTCTTCAAAAAATGTAGTTGAGTTTCTTGACCGGGAAATGAATTAGACCATCTACTGAAAGAAATATACAAAGAGCTGTAATATTGTCAGATAGTAAGATTGCGTTACAACATCTGGCTCGCTGTTCCTCTGTTTACAGAGGTCAGACGATAGCCTTTGAAATTTTATATTTTATAAATATTTTAAAACAAAAAAAGCAAATTTCAAACTACAGCGGATACTTTCACACATTGGAATAAGTGGTAATGAAGAGGCAGATAAAAATTCAAAATTAGCAACAACAGAGGGCAGATTGATTAATTTTGCGCCAGATTTTAATGAATATTTTACAAAATTAAAAAAAATATGTTTTAATAACTGGAAACTTCATTTTAATAACAGATGTAAAGAAAAAGGTATTTGGTACAAAAGTATACAAGGGGAACTTCCTTCCTCCTCTTGGTTTAATACTGGTGTCCATAGAAATTATGTTAAGTTAGCAATGAGACTACGTTCTGGACATTATCCATCTGCAAATTTTGCATACCCAATGAAAAAAATAAGATTCACCTAATTGTGAACTTTGTAATAAGATAGAAGATGTGCCACATTTGCTGATGGAATGTGGTCGGAACAAAAATGAAAGAACATTGCTGGTGCAAGAATTTCAGTTAAACGAAAACAGTGTAGGCTTAGTGCAGGAAATTTTGTCAAGTCCAAACACAGTATTGGCAAAAAAACTTTGTCAACTAGCTAACGACATTGTTTAGCTAGTTGACAAAATTGAGGTATAGTATAATTATTATTTAGTATTTAATTTTTATATTTTTACATTATTTTTTTTGTAATATGAGGGACAAAAGTGTGATCGGGTACGATGGGGTTGACATGTCTTTGAACAAAACCCCTCTAAAACATAAGACTAAAAAAAACACCTATTAGACCACACAGGCGTTGCTTAACTGGTATTCTATTATCAAATAAATGATTTGATTATGGTCTAGAATTGGCGCACAACTAGGTAGAACTCTATTTTAAAACGTCCAAATGAATATCATGACTTTTATTGTTCCTGACACTGTTGCTCCAGTGCTTTGTCTCGGTTTGGAAAGGAGGGTAGACAGTAAACTTAATTACGCAAGTAAAATATGTTACACTTTTCCCATTTTTGTTATTTATACGTAGTTAGTGTTTTTTTTTTATCATGAGAGGATACCTCCTTGTGCTTACTTTCCATTCTTAATATTAAAATCTTTTGAATAACGTCTTAATATTTATAAATCTACATGTTGTATGACACTAACTAAGTCAGCCAATCACAGCGTGTTGCGTGTATGCTAGCCAACTCAGTGAAACCACTTGAATTAATATTATAATTTACTCAATTAAAACTAACATTTAATTAATCAATTTTTTATAATTAGTGCACGTTAAACAACTAATAAAACGAGGTCCGATCACTTCGAAAATTTGTCCGAGAATGCCAGTCCCTTCCTGCCGCCAAAGGTCAAGCGTTTCGAGCGCCAACGCTCGTCTCTGGTTGCACACAGCGACGTTTCTCATTGGTTGAATTTGTTAGGCGCCAACAGACCAAATAAAACGTAGTGTTGCCTACAGGTACTCGCGAATTAAGTGCGTTAGCTATTGGCTGTTGCGTAAGCGCTACTGATAGCAAGAATTCTTTTTTTCTATTTTTATAAAAAAAATGTTTTAAAACTCAGTTTTTCAAAACCCTTTTATCTTTAGCCTTGTAGATTTACGTAATCTCGTCTCCACTTAAGATTCATCTCAGTATATCCAGTAGCAGAAGTGGCCCCTTGAGATCAATGAGTGTAATCGAAGTTCTGTCTCCGAGTTTGTTTCAAAGCTTTGGGGATCTGATGCTACTTGGGTATTCCCACGTTATGTTACGTACGGAGTCCAATCAAAGTTGTACTGCTACATACTAAGAACCGCTACAGTTGGAATTACAAGGGAATTGAGCTGAATTAAATAATTTATACTACTGAACAGCTACTGGATGAAACTTTGTGATACGCCAATAAAGATGAACCTTATTAAGATTTTGCTTATTTGTGTAAGCAAATAGTATTTTAATCCAGAAATTTCATCCCATCCTCTTTACAAAACAGTATTTTATCTATGTGAGAGTTGAGCAAACAAACATTTTTTATTTTTTTTATGATAATGGAAGGCAAACAAGCAGACGGATTTCCTGATGGTAACAAATTAACGCCGTCTAGAGACACCAAAGGTAATAATGGTGCGTAACCAACCTGAGGCCGGGATGTCAGGCCTCGAGCAGAAGAAAGTTTACCGGCTACCTTGCCCTCCGAACCGGAACACGTCAACGGCAAGCGTTGAACGTTATGGCGGCGGTAATAGGTAAGGCAGTGTTACCAATCCGGGCAAGTCGCTGCGAAACTCTACCACCTAGTAGGATGTCACGGTGCTAGTGATATTAAGCTTACGGCTTTTCTGACGATGAGAGACAATTGTGGCCTACGACACCGTAGATATTATAGGTGCGTCGCTGTCCTGTGGCCGAGATGTTAAGTATATAGAACAACAACAAGTATATAGAACTGAAACATGATAGTCAGTGTGGCGGCATAAATAGGTGAGGCATTGGATCCCTATTTCCTACCATGTCAAGCTGCTGCACAAAGCCCTGTCACCAATGGTCTTGTTGGTAATAACCCGAGAGATAACTTACCATCAAGGGAGCTGCAAACTTGTTTGGAGTCTTTTGACATAAAAAAAATATGTTGTATTAATATCTCGCGTAGAGTCAAAATATATAATGAATAAACTTTACACAACCCTAAAAGAAACATATTGAAGTGGCATAGTAATGTAGTTTCTATTCATCATGATACCATTCCCTCATTCACGAGGAACGTAGGGGTATGAAATAACAGTCACAGTGACGAAGCAGCCTACGTATTCATATTTTAGAGACCCATGATTTATTAAGTACCACTACCTCGTGATTTCGAACTCCGTTCAATAATTTTTAGGTTTCTCTTTGAATTCAAAAGGTTAAATAATTCAAATAAATTATCAAAAACTGTTTTTTTAGTATTATAAACGTGAAACAGACTTCAGTTTTAATATTTCATAAGTTAATTGAAAACTTTCAGCATTCGAATAATTTTGAAATTCGGTAATGTATTTTTTAGGTTTCTCCGTGATTTTATACAACACTTCTCGCATAATATCCGATCCCATTCAAATGATGCTATTTTAATAAATAGAAATACTTACTGACTACACACATACGTAACTTCACGCCAAGTCCCTCACGGGGTAGGCAGAGACAAACAATACTGACTATTACCAAAAAAATAAATAACAGATATTTTGAGAACTCTTAATAAATATTCTTTATTATTGCCACACGGAAAAACTACTCGATTCATTTTCACTTTATTTCTACTGCTCGAGATTAGATATGTCCAATCGAAATTGACATAAAAAAAATGAGGCAACATTTTCTTAAATTCTGTCAAATAGGAGCGTTTTTATCTCCAAATAATTAAAGTATAGTAGTAGACACTAACTACTGCGCAAATAAAAACAGCGGACTCAGGCTAGAGTTTAAATTTGAAAAATACGAAAGAATTTGGAATTCATTATAAAATCGTCTATTGAAGATATTCTAGTAATTTCTTTTTGATATTCTAGAAATATCTTTTTTCATTGAAGATATTCTAAACAATTCTGAATGTCTGTAGAAATATCTTCATTGCTATTTCATCCAATTTTTACAAGTTACTTAAACCTACTGGATCGGATTTTCGTTGTTTCTTAATTTTGATGACACATAGCATAAGTTTTAAATTAGTTACATTTTTGTTAGATTTGTTCAAAGTATAAAACGTCGAGTATAAAAGTTTCTTTAGTTACATGAATAATATGATTAAAAGAAACGCAGATAAGGCCTACAATTAAGGCGAATATCACACTGCCGCTGCGTAGCTCTCCGATGATGGGCGGAATGGTTCCGCATGCGGCTGCGGAGGGACGGATGGTACCGCACTACCGTTTATTTTGGTCCGTGCATCGTTACGGAGCTACGATGCACGACGATTCACTAACGGCCAATGTTAATAATGTATCTCAATCTAATGAATTTCAAGCAATCTAGATAGCTGCGTATCCGCCGGCCTTTCCTATACCTCAGTCCCATATTTATCCTGTGCACAGATATATTATTGGCAAGCGATAACATAAAAATGGATTAAAATATTAATCTTGGACAGCGAGTTTTGGATTAGGATTGATTATTAATATTGGCCGTTAGTCGTGTGTTAATTTAACATATTGAACTTCGGAATAAAATAAGACTACGAGTGGATGCTTCACATTTAATATTCCAAATTGCCGGATGGCTTCCTATTTCAAAAAAAATGTGTCGAAGTCGAGATCTGTTGCGTATACGTCATTTCTTTTCATAAATCTGCACGATACTGCGGAGTTCAGAGTGGTATATTATTATGGTGACCGTAACGCACCGCCAGTACGGATGTGCGGATACGTCGCGAGACTATCTAGATGAGACGTAAGGTAGGGGTTCCATTTTACGCCGATATCAAGGTACTCCAAGGATAAATGTTAGTAAATACGAGAGTAAGACTAACTACTAAACAGCCGTGAGTACCAGTTCATGCAATATAAATTTAAAACTAACTTAGTATTAGACGCTAAACTATAAACGAGTGAAATCAATTAACTTGGATGAGTCTGAGAGAGGTGGGTTTATAAAACGGAATATTCTGCATACATCTCGCTGTTCCACAATAGACACAAACATTTTACAACAATAATTGTTTTAAGTAGTTACACTTGCCACCTATCACAGCGTGGGACTTAGTATCTTCGGCTAGTCGTGGGTGCCCTGGTTGCCTACCTCTTCGGGGATATGGGCATGAAGATACTTTTTTTACTCTTTTTAGTTATAAAATAAATAAATCAAAAAATTACTCAAATTTCGTGTACGAAGATGACTTACTTATTTCCATCCTATCCTCTCCCATTGCCATACAAAGTATCGAAATACAAAAAGCACGCAATGTCCCAAAATTTCCCCATGTTGGTCCGGGCTTCTTTGCAGATCCATCTATCCATTTGCCTTCCTTCCAGTCTGCTCGTAAAAGGTGAGCATAGGCTTACTGTCACTAACACTGTGACATCTGACTAGGTGGTAGAGTTTCGCAGCGACTCAACCGGATTGGTGCCACCGCCTTACCTATTCATGCCGCCACAACATCCAACGCTTGCCGTTGACGTGTTCCGGTTCGGAGGGTAGGGTAACCGGTACACTTACTAGTGCTCGAAGCCTAACATCCCGGACGCAGACCATTACCACCTTTGGTGTCTCTAGGCGGTTTAAATTTCTTACCATCAGGAAATCATTCTGCTTGTGTAACAATATTTACTAGGAGGATATTTAAATAACGTTTATAACGTTGATTAATATAATAATCGACAGTTACCCTTATTACCATTAAATACTGTAATAATATTACAGATTATTTTTATATATTCTAAACGCCATTATTCTGTCCACCCTTTTTTTGATCGTCCTCATAGTCAATATTCGCGAAAAAAGTGGCCAGTTGATTTTTATTGAGTCCGTACACAATTTGGCTGTGTTACCAGTAAATAAGTACTTCACTCAGTGATGCCAACACTTGTGTGCCTTCCAATGTCATATAATCAAAATAAATAAATAAAAATGAAATGACGTTAGTACAAAAATGTACTTAGTACGAGTACTCAAATAGTAATTAGCTATTTCTTTTTATACAGGGTGTCCTTTAAAAGGACAAGCCAAATTTTAATATACCTAAGGGGTTATAGGCTTAAATGATAATGCTTTTTGAGTATTTTTATTTAATTGTAATATTTACTTTTATAAACATTTATATAAAACAGTCCGCAAGAATGCTTCACTTATTGTCACGTAATGTCTTACATAATAAATAAATAAATATTCCTGGACAAGTTACACAAATTGAATCTAACCCCAAAGTAAGCAAATTATTTGCTTGTGTTATGGGTGTTAGTCAACGATTAGAATAAATAGAAATACCTAGGTACTTAAATAGATACCAGAATAAATTTAATAAACATCCCGGACCCGGATACACAGACATCTAAATATTCATCACACAAATGCCTGCCCCCGTCGGGAAACGAACCCGAGCCTCGCGGTCGGTCGATGTAGTAGGCGTGTACGCTAGCCACTCGAACAACGAGGCGGTCAATTCGTACATAGTATGAATCATGACGTCACCACCTTGCGAATGTGACTACGGTCGTTGAAAACTATTTTTTTTCTTTGTTTACGTTGTAACCATGCATCTTGTATATTGAGTCGGATAAAACTCATAAATAGATTTTTTTAAGTTTTTAGTTTTTTCGTAGATCGAAAGTGTTATCGATTCTTAACTGTTTCTCAAAATTTGGGTGGTGCTAGTGGAGGTTTAGATGTAACCCTGTATATAAAACTAACACGTGTTGTTGTAACTTGTCGCCTCTGTGGTCTAGCGGTCCGGGTGTTGGACTTGACTGCATGAGGTCCTGGGTTTGAATCCTGGGTCGGCCAACATTAAAAAATTGGATTTCTCCAATTTTCTAATTAAAAAAAAATATTGGTCGGGATTGTAAATGTGCCCGGTTGGCGATAGGCTTGTCACCTATCACATTGTGGGACTTAGTGTCTTCGGCTAGTCGTAGGTGTAAAATTAACAAAGAAAATCCAAAATTTCGAATAAAAAACCGAAAAGCATAGATCATGTTTTCAAGTAATGACGAATATCGGTTTAGTATTGCACGTTTGGTTTTGCATAGTGTGCTCAGTTTTCGTTTTGGTCTTGTTCTTTTTCAGCCCCGACGGAAATAAAGTGTATAATGTTGACATATATATATCTCTCTCTGTGTGTGTTACTAAAGAGGTACCTAAAGAGGTAGCATCAAAACTCCTAAACGAATGGACCGATCTCGATGCAGATTTTTGTTTGAAATCTGACGTAATCGACATGGTTATCATTTACATTACGGATTTTTTTAACCTTGAGGTCCTGATACAAACTAATCTATGTAAAAAATATCTATGCTGTAACTAGATAACACATGTTGCAATACAAAATACTACAAAATTTTACAAAACAAAAATGTTTCAATACAATTATGCAATAAATATTGTAGTCATTATAGAACATACTTAAGCTTCAGTTGGTTGTATTTTTAATCAAGTGCAGGGCTCGCAGGATGTCGAGATATATGTTACATAACTTTTAATCTCTCCTCTCAAAGAATAGGGGAGGTGGGGGAGCGGGGAGCTTTTGGCCTCATTTCTTTAATTGTTTGAGTGCCTTTTCTTAAGTTGGAGCCTTTACTTACGGCTGTTATCGCAACTGACTGTCCTTTGAAGATAAGCTACGTAGAAAATTGTAGAAGCTGTGTAGGTTTATTAGAAACCAAGATTTTAATTTTAATTTTTATTTATTAATATTTTCATCTCATGCTATTGTACAATATTCACCTCTAATAAAAAAAAGTAATATTGATTATCATACTATTAAGTCAAATTTGTATTTTATTATTAATTGGATGGTAGGTGTAGACTTGACAAACTAAAATTGGGTGTATATCGATATTATCTACTAACTAATTTATGTTATACTATTTCCTGTAACTGATATTAATATTTGTAAAATTGCTTTGACATTATTGATGTATTTTATCTTGATTAACTTAACTAAATTAATATTATTCGTAATGTAATGAAATTGAATTAAAAATACTTATTGCATGCTTGTGTACTAATAATTAGCTTAAGATCACCTATATTTAACAAAATTTGATGGAATGGATGGTGTTTTTATGACATTAGAAAGTAAATAAGCAGACGGATTTCCTGATGCTAAGAAATTCACGCCGCCTAGAGACACCAAAGGTGGTAATGGTGCGTTGCCAACCTAAGGCCAGGGTGCTAGGCCTGGAACAAAAGTAAGTTTACCGGCTACCTTGCCCTCCGAACCGGAACACGTCTACAGAAAGCATTGGACGTTATGGCGGCAGGAATAGGTAAGGAGTTAGTAAGTGGAGTTGTAATTAATTGGGTTTTAGAATTATTATTTTTTTTTGAAATAAATAGAAAGATCATATATAAGTTTCAAAATAAAACTATTTAAAAATAAATTGCAATAATTCAAAAGTTATATCAAAATAAAAATAAGTTTTTGAATCCAGTACCGAAGACACGCCGACAGCTCCCGAACAAACCCGAGTGAATGTGACGTCATAATGTTAGTTTAGTAGTTAGTTTAGTTAGTTAGATGTTGAAGTAATGAATTCATTAATTTTTATGTAATAATTTTGATTAAATTTAAAATTTAAATAATTTGATAAAAATATAGGTTATGTATTGGACTAGATTAAAATTTATGATATTCATATTATAATGATTTTTCTGTCGTTATAATGATATTCAAATAATTATTATGGTTTATGTTTTTTTCTAGTTAAAAGATGATATGGAAAATTATATTTATTATACAACAATGGGAGGTAAAGCAAAGATTAAAATTGATGTGATACCACACAAGTTTGATTGTCAACTTAATCGTAAAAAACAAGGCGGTACAACGATTATAAGATAGCCAGCTACTTCAGACTTCTGTTGGTGTTGGATTTCATTTCTGCGTGTAATGCTAATGCATGTTTACAACCACCTGTTCACGCAATAGAAAAGGCGATTATTGCTTAGAACATCGAAAAAAATACAATTGAATAGGAGTATAAATTACCCGTTGAAGCTGCACAGTCATGACATTGAACATTTTGAATTTTTCTTGACTTTTCATTAATAATTAAAATAACTGAATAAACTTTGCTTCGAATTCGATGTTCTGGATAAATCCGTCCTTTCAGGATACATATATTATTGTTACGACAAAGTGGAACATATCCTATAGCTTTGTCGCCGTAACTCTCACACGATACTCTACAATTTATAAAATAAATATTTAAATATTTCTATTGACATTAATTTTTTAACAGACTTTCCTTGATGCCTTGGCACCTCAAACTTCAGCAGATTCGAACCGAACATCATTTGTCAAAAAATTGTTATCAAAAATATATTAACATCAGGAATATTATCAGACTTTGCCTTTATAAATCCTTTGTCACACATGGGCAGACGGAATTAAGTAACAAATTTTTTGGCAATAAATGTTCGATATTATTGTCAAGTCACTTGTAATTGCCGTAAACGCTATACTATTCTTGAACAGCTATAACATTATGACGTCACAATAATCGTGTCACGTGATTTTTAATTAAATTTTATCAACTTTTAATTGCGTATAATTAAATGAAAAAATATTTTTTTTCAGTTTTTCGCATGACACATCGATATAATTAATAACGAAATTTTAAAATACATAAAAAAATCAATATTTTTTTTATTTTCAAAATCCCAATTTTGGTATCTAAGTATCTTTCTAAGAATTTTCATGTTCTATTCGCCTCTGTAGTGAATAGAACATGAAAACATGAGTTCCTGTGTTGAACTAGTCGTGGTTGCCCTGGTTGTACCTAACTATTCAAGAAAACGGACGTAAAAATACTTTTTGCTTACATTAATCAATACTAATATTATAAAGAGGAAAGGTTTGTTTGAAATGAATAGGCTCCGGAACTACTAAAACGATTTCAAAAATTCTTTCACCTGTAGAATGTTACATAATCTTCGAGTGACATAGGCTTTGTTTCATCGAAATCGGTGCAGTAGAAGCGAAGTTACGCAGGCGAAGCTGCGTCAAACTGCTAGTAAGTAATAACCCATAACACACAAATTTAATACGCTCACTTTGAGTTTAAATCAATTTGTGTAATTTGTTCAAATATATTTATTTATTTATAGTTTATTTATTTATAATTTTAAAATTGTGCTATATTGTTGAGTTTTTGGCTAAATTATTAATTTACACTAGCTCGGTTGTACACTCTGCCTTCCAAACAAATACGTTTACACGAAATTCAGCTTTAAAAATATAGTTGCAAGAGCTGAAACAGTGAGAAACATTATGTGTTCAATAAAATAAACAATCGCTTAAACAAGTTCTAGTGCTGGAAATTGTTTTCTAAGCTGTTAATACGATTGAGCTTGTCAGGTAGTTTACTTTAAAAGTGCTTTTAAAACTTCGAAAACCTTTCTTTGAAAAATATCTGACAAAAATATACTTATACTGTCTTTATCTATATGTAGCAACATATTATTTATTTATTTAAGAAACTATATGAGACTGAATCATGTGGGTGTATTACAAATATAAAAAAAGACGTGTGGCACTCGGAGACTGCAGCAGTAAAAATATTGCATAAACAGGCATGAAATACCAGATTGCGGGGCGAAGAGGAGATTTACGCATGCGCAGTAACGCCGATACAACCAATGCCACCTAGAGGCGAGTTGCTGAACTGAAGAAGCAAGCGTGATCAAAAAGTCATTGAAAGTTCTGTTATTCATCGGTAGATGACAAAACTAAAAAGTATCACCGATGTGCCGGTCGGAATGGGGGGTGTTAGGTTATTTTCGTTACGAAATGTCGGTCTCCACGCTCAAGGCCCACGATAGAAGCTATGCAATAACTTAAAAACAAATCTAGGTAGCCAAAGGAGCAGGAGATAGGAGCCGAATAAAATAAAATAGTCTGTAACCAAATTGGCTGAAGGGTAGGTAGATTCTTCTTTATATTCCAAGGAAAGTATGGACTACTTTTTATCTCATTCACTGAAGGGGCTCGCTCAAAAGAGGGAAAAGTGTCACAATAAACTTTTGACCAAGAAAGATAACTTGAAACACGAAGATAAAAAGCAGTATCAAGTTTGCCGCACATTTATTATAAACTCGTAAATGAGTTGTCTACTAATACTACAAAAATATTATCTATTGGACTTTGTTTCTGACTTTCAAAAAGTAATTACTTTCTATCCATGAAATGTTTTTACGAAAATTGATAGAAGAAGGCGTTACTTTGCGAAAATCCATACTTAAATCCAAATAAAAAAAATATTTAATTTGCAATTTTCCGGCAAAAAATTGTATACATATTATGGAGTAACAAAACAGACAAAATAGTGCGCTAAGAATGAATTGGACTTACCGGAAGTTAAAACTCCCAAATATAAATCCATATGTATACTGTATGTTTCTGCTCGACCTTCGTGGAGAGCAGTTGAATTCTCCTGATGACGCTTCGGTTACGAAGCGAAACGTACGTTGAGTTTTTAGTAGTGTATGTATTGTTGGTGCTAACAAAACAGTTTTGTGTTGTGTGGAGCTGGATATATTTGGGAGTTTTAGCTTTCGGTAAGTCCTATTCATTCTTAGCGCACTATTTTGCCTATTTTGTTACGCCATAATACGTATACAATTTTTTGGCGGAAAATTGCAAATTTATTAATTTTATATAGATTTAAATGTTTTTACTTATTTGTAACAATAAGCGTTTGGTAATTTCGCGTTCGCATTTTATTTTCGCAATTTGCCTTTCTCAACATCCATGAACAACCAATGTCCTTATTTTGTGAACCCAGCTTGAGCTTTTAAGTTGCTCTTTAGTTACGACAAGAATTTTGATCCAAGATCTATTGTATTTGTTTTTGCATTTTATAATCATTTTGCAAATTACTATCGAATTATGCATATAATTCTACTATTGAGCTGTTGCACTAAAGATCTATTGCTAGCCGTCTGCAGCCTGCGTCTTTTCTTATGTACAGATGTTTACCATTTTCACCTCCTTTTATATATTAACCTTATACAGTATAGCGAGGGATCAATTGTAAAAGCGTCTATGTTGGCCCGTGAAAAAATGTCTTACTCTGTGGAGATGACTCTGTGAGAAAGACAGACCACGGTAGTCTCATAACTATATGTTAAAAATAATTGTATGTGATGGCTTTACGCCTAAGGCAATTAAAAAAATAGCTCAAAGACAGTTAATTCATGTTTGTGGAATGCAAAAATAAAAGTTTTAAGGTGGAATAACCTAAAACCTAATTATTACGTAATTGGATTTACACATTATTTATCAAAGTCAAATATATAGGGGCTAACACTATTTTGTTTATAGCTCTCCTAGTTTTTGTGCTAGCGAGTTTTATAAATGACTGAAACCAAGTTTTTTTATAAGTACTTTGAAAAATTATTTTATTTTCGGGATAGTAGTAGTAGACACAAGTAGGAACTAGGAATTGGGTTTCAACATGAATTTGAAACTTTTAACTTTTTATAAGATAAGAATAAACCTACTATTGTCATATTATACTTTAGTAAAAAAAATCCAAAAGCTATAAAGCCACAGACATACATATACATATATACACGCTAAACGTACAACACCCCTATTTTTACGTTGGAGTTAAAACTTAAGCCACGTTGCTCGCCGGTCTCTTATTTTCACACTCAAAACTTACAATATATTATAACTGCTTCGCAAAGGAAGGGCAAACAGGCACATTTATAAATTAATAATATTAGTATACATTTTTCAAGCTAAAATATTTAAAATTACAAAAGTCAGTATATATTATAAAATGCTTTGAATATTAGTGGTTTAAGATGAAAAGCTTTTATGTGAAGTACAGAGTACCTCCTGGTGGGACATACTAACGCTATTGCATTTGAGACTTAGCTAAAGTGCTTCATATATTATTCTATTCCCTCAACATAATATTACTCGTTCCACTCAAAGTACCCTGACTTAGCTAATTTAATAACAAAATTCAAATATTTACTTATATTTTGATTATTATTCTCTTTCTTTGAACAAGGGGTTGGCGTACTTAAGTCCATCGTTACCGACCATTCATATTCGGTTCTAATAAGTGTAGTCATTCGTGTGATGACAACAGATGTCAGTTACGACAGGTCTGGGTCCTTGTTAGATTTATGTAATATATATAAATCAATGCCACTTTTCGTTGTAATTTTATGACTCAAGGACGGGCTTACCTATCCAAACCAAATGTTAAGGTTTTGTTCGGACTATTTAGTACATGGTTTATGTAGTTTGCATAAAATCGATCCAACCGTTTTTCATTTATAACATTTTTGTAAAAAATGATATTCAATAAATGGCGGACCATTTTGTTAATGAGTATTTTTTAGTCAAATTGAAACTTTTTTCAGATGCTTGGGTTGAAATGTAGGTTAGTTTTATTCCTGTGGGGCAATTAACCACGTGGGCAACAGCTAGTTATTTATATAATGCATATAAATACAGGTGAATGTATGTGTTTTTTATATAATAATATAGCGACTAAGCACAGGTGGCACAGCTCCCCTGATGGTAAGAGATAACGGTAGTGTATAAACACCCTATTGTTGTAGGTGCAACGCTGTCTTAGATATTAGGCCAACTGTGCAAGTCTATCCTTCGGACCTGCATAAGACGGTACCTAGATCCCAACCAGTAGTCTTGTTGTAATAACTTAAATGTTGAATGAATGAATAAATGAATGAGCTCTTTTATGTGCACAATTATATTTACTACAAAATAAGCACAATTAAGCATTAACAAGAGCATATTATTATAGTTTACAGTACACAAAAGGCGGTTTTATCGCCAAACAAAGCTATTTCTACCAGACAACCTTTTTTCTGAGGAGACTATATAAACAAAGGTTCAGTAAGTAAAAATATTAAACATACAAAAAGTATAACATAAGATTAAAAAATTAATAAAAAAAGGAGAAAATCAAAAATAGTATACATGTAAAACTAAAATAAACAAGATACACCATTTCAAATTAAGGCAAACCAATGGTACATAATTTAAATGGAAGTAAATACCGTATCAATTATCACAAAAACAACTTTGACTTTTCAAGTAATATACTTTTACTAAAGTTTTAAAGTTATCAAAGTTTGTGTGAATCTCACATTAGTTGGTAAACTATTCCATAACTTAATAACGTTAATGTATAAATGTTTACCTTTGTTCGCTTCTTACGAGCTACCTAGCAGGAAGCAGACGGTCTTTTCTACATAGAAGTCTCAGACCAATGCGAAATCTACATGCTACTTTCATCATCACCCATCACAAAAGCTTAATTTTTTTTGGGTTGGCTGGAAGAAATTTCTTTAGTTAGAGATAAGCTCGCCTTTTGTGCATTTTTAACTTCTCGTGTATTTTGTGTATTTTAATTTTTGTGTGCAATTAAGTGTTAAATAAATAAATAAAAATAAATAAAAGCAATCATGCTGTCCTTACTTTGAGGATAGAAAAAAAAAACGTTTGAGTGACACGTCCAAATATATTATGTTTTATGTGTTTATTTATTATTGTAACTGTAACTTTTTTCGTAACAATGTTAACCTAACACACACATTGCTTTATGTTTTTGTAAGTATACCAAAACTTAGTTAAATGTTCTGTTTTTTAATGGGTTCTAGACCATCAAAGGTTGTACCAAGTGCCACCATTTCCAAAAGCATTACATTTCAACAACAAGACTACTGGTGGTGCAGCCATGACTCTCATTGATTAAACTGTTGATCAGCTTGATCGTTTGATTTTTTATACATACATAAAAGGTAAACAAGTAGAGAGGCTAAAAAACTAACGAAATTACTGGGGCGTTGCCAATCTGAGTCCAAGTACTTTAAAGTAGCGAAGTCATTCTGACCTCTACCAGAATGCGATAGAGGCAAGCCCTTGTAAATTCACAACACTAAAAAGTATTGTTAATTGTCTAATTTACAATTAATCTAATATATATAAATCTCGTGTCACAATGTTTGTCCTCAATGGACTCCTAAACCACTTAACCGATTATAATAAAATTCGCACACCATGTGCAGTTCAATCCAACTTGAGAGATAGGATAGCTTACATCTCAATTTATCGCGGGCGAAGCCGCGGGTAACAGCTAGTTACCTAATAAAATTATTTCATTATCTGACCGCCTCGTTGGTCGAGTGGTTTCCGTACACGTTTAACTTCATCGACTAACCACGAGTCCCGAGTTCGATTCCCGACGGTGGCAGGCATTTGTGTGTTTATGAAATCGATTCTGGTATCAATTTAAGTATTTCTATCTATTAAAATCGTCAACTAACACCCATAACACAAACACATCATTTGCTTAATTTAGGGTTAGATTTAATTTCAGTCTCTAACGTTTGGGAGTTTTTACGAGACAATAAATATTTTTAAAAAAAAAACGATGGGTTGCACTCCGGGAGTGCCGGCAAAAGTGAAAACTTGAATATCAATGTTGTGCATTTTTGATATTTTGGAATAGTTAGGGAATAATTTTGCACGCATTGCTTTAATTATCAGTATGAAAGTACTACAATTTATGTGGTAGAATACAATTGCACTGTCGTATATATACATGACAACACGAACATTAAGAATTTTCGACCTGACGATCTGACGCGAGTTTAGAAGTTTTTACCCATTCCAAAAAAAGTGCGCAATGCCGTTCTTCTTTCTTTTCACTTCAAAAATAATTGTGTAGCTTTTCCAGGAATAGTATTTATTAATTATAAGGCGATGATGCCATCACATGAGCATTGCAAACTTATTCATTTACTGATTTAACTAAAACGTTTTTCCTTATAACGCCAAGGCAGTATAAAGATCGAAGTCCGACGCCTTTGAGTCAATACGCTTTGAGCATGTGCACCGACTGAATGGCCATCACTATTGCAATAACTCCGATATTGCTTCACGGACGTTCATAGATTAAGCAATTAGCAGATGGTTCAAGAGAGGTAGCAAGGTAGCAGGTAGCAGGTAGGAAACATTTATTAACAAACACAATCACTACATACATGACAAACAATTTGTACACATTTAATAAAATACAAATATGTGTACATCCCCAAGACAAAAACATAACCAAAAAATGAAAATTTTCATTCAATCGTTAATAGGTTTAAAACTCTATGAATTATTCATTAGCTTTTTTTAAAAAAGAGGTATTAACATCGTAATCCACATAAGAATAAATATTCTTATATACAAAAATCAATTGCTGTTCCCTAGTCTCGCAAAAACTCAAAAACGGCCAAACCGATTTGGCTAATTTTGGATTTGAATGATTTGTTTAAGTCCAGGGGAGTTCAAAATATAAGAAAAAGGGAGAAACTGTGAGGAAACTAGAAAAAACAACATTTAAATTTTTCTCATACAAACTGAACGGGTGGAACAAAGTTTACCGTGTCAGCTAGTTTCAAATAACAAAAATCACTAAAAGTTATGGTGTCACTCACGGAAATATACATTTTTGTACTTAAATTAAACTTTTTCTAGACTTCAACTTAAATAATATTTTTGGTAAATTTTAGCAAAACCAGTAAAGGAGCACAAGAAAATTAATAAAATGATCGTTTCAAGATAACGATAGAATCGTAATTTGTGTGTTGAAGTACACAGTTTAGTTAGAATATTGGAAGTTTCCGGCTACTCTACATCCAAATTAGAAGACGACCATGACTGGCACTGATATGATGGCGATATATTATATAGATAGGACTGCGGTTACAATATCCATCGCAGAAGTCTTCAAGTTTCATAAGGATTTATTTTATACAGCAAAGTAACCCATCTGCATACAGTAATACTCTATCATAATCCCTCCTGTCTGACAAAATGTATACGGATCACAAGTATTATTGGATTTCTAGCTCTATGATATTCTCTTTTATACCACTTTTCCATAATTTCGACTGAAATTAAAAAATTAAGTAGAGGATAGGTATTTGTAGACAATTATCGATGTGGCGGTAGTTTTTATAATTGCTAGAGGATTAATTTACATTGCTGTAATCCTGACGTGTGTTTTTGAAGTTTCCTATTTATTTAATATAAAAAATATTAATTAATTTATAGAAGTATATATTATACTAAACATTAATTATTTCTACAAACTTCGTATAAACATGAATAATGCTAAATTTTATATTGGCTCCTTCTTATTCCGAATCATATATTATGGGTATATATAACTGGATATATGCCCGGTTGGCGATAGGCTTGTCGTGTCTCCGGCTAGTCGTGTGTGCCCTGGTTGTACCTCAGCCTATCTCTTCGGAGATATGGGCGTGAATATACTTTTATTTATTTGTGTTACTCTAAATGAGATCTTATTGTATTCGGCATTCTCTAGCAGGCAAGCTTTAGGACGCCAAAAAACTAACTCACTATGAAAGCATTATTTTACTAATACAGATATGTTTTAAAACATTTACTTTTAATCAAAAGTTTTGTTAGCTAGAGCCATTGATAGGTAATAGTCGAATAAGTCCAAAGGCGTAACCAGGATTCCATAACGAAGAGAGAGTTAGGCACAGATATTCTTAGAATATTTTATTTATATCATGGGGAGTTCCTCAGGTAAGTACACAGTAGAGATGAAGCATTTACCATTTAACAACCATTAGCTAAAAGCATATTTTGACGAATATACTGCGCATTGCACGATAATGCATCTTCACAATATATATTCGGTTGGCGATAGGCTTGTCACCTATCACATTGTGGGACTTATTGTTTTCGGCTAGTCGTGGGTACCCTGGTTGTGCCTCTGTCTACCCCTTCGAGTATATGGGCGTGAAGATACTTACTTACTTACAATATATTTTTAAAATATCTCTTTCAGTTTTTAAGACAAATTTCTTGTCCTCCTTTATCCTACATACATAGCCCGTCTAAACGATTTTCGGTAATTCGGAGAGTTTTTATAAGACGAGTAGCCTAAATGCTAAATGAATTCGAACAGAAGTTAGTATGATATAAGGTAGCCCCTATAACCTTATATCGTACTAGCTTATGATCGAATTTACGAGCTTACTTTTCCTTCTGTGAGAAAATGAGATGATTGATTGTTATTAACCTCCATTATGTCTTACTCCCATTACTATGAAATTACCACTTTCATAGATGGAATTGGTATAATTTATTAATGATATTCGATTAAAAAAGAAACAAATCATTTTTTGTTTCAAAACTTCACTCAACACTACAAATAAATCATTAATTCGTTCATTCATTCGATCAACAACGCAATTCACTGATAAAATTCTTTGAATTTATGGCTCCGATTGCATTTTCACTTTGAAGGTTTTAATAAAAATTATCTCGAAAATGCTGCGCGGTGTTGGCCGACTCCGATTAATTATGCATTCGAATACAAACGCTGCGTTTTAATGTAAATTTAAAATTTCGTTTGTCAAAGTTTTAAATTTGTAGATTTTAAAACAATTTTTACATCGTAGGTGGGATAAGACCAGACGGCTGCTGACGAACTTTTGCACCGGTTACTCAACCGTTCATGTTACAATCATGATTTTATGTACGTACGTATTTTTTATTAGACTTCTCCGCTACAAGCAAACATCTCTACTTATGATGATAACAACCGTGGCATATGAATTCCAAAGATGCTAAAGTTCCGTCGTTGTCCTATGACATTGTTACTTAGGTCCAATATTCAAGTCAGTTGACTACCTGCAGTGCAGAGAGCACTGGAAAGTGACGGTGCACAAACGCTGTCATTATGTCAAATAAGTGAAATTGTAGATTTTAAACCGGATAAGTACAGCATTTCAATCATTGTATGCATCAATTATATTGTTTTAAATTAGAACATGATAAAAAATAGTAACGTTTTAAATCTAACAATTCATTTAAAACTGTTAATAAGCAAAAAAAAAGCTGCAAAATGTAAAGAGTGAATAAATAATAATAATAAATTAATAGACACTATAAAATACTACAGCATGATGTCCAGACGCCCTGCGGTTAGCTCTATTCAGTGGGTTCTCTCTATATTGAAGATGGACCAATTTTAACTTATGATCGTCTTTCCTTCTTTTAAGTGATCCTCTAAACAGGGGTTTAGGCAAAGAGCTGCAAGGTAGGAAGACAAACGGTTGATTCTACACAGGTGATCAGGTGGGTTATTCGGTATACTTTACCCAGTGCTCATCACTAAAAAGATACAGGATAATCCACCTGGACCAAGATGGGTCTAAGATCTGAACCTTAGTCGATTTTCACCGAGCTGTTAATATGTAGAATGAAACGTATGTAATAATAAATATTTTTTAATTTTTCGTAATATATTTTATTTTTATTTATAATATGTTTTTCATCAAATGTTGCAATAAGATAATAATCAAAATGTATCTATGTGTGCTGTTATAGTGTTGTCTACAAAAAGATCGCTATGAAAAAATATTAAAAAAATATATTCCATTCAGTACTTTTTTAGGTCATCCATTTGTAACATATTTTTTTATAAATTACGTTTATTATAAAATATGTTTCATTCTATTATCAGACCGGTGTAGGTCGATGTAGGTTCGTATCTTTTACTATACAGGGTTAATTAAGGATTATTATAAATCGACTACAAGTCCTGCAAAAAGTCGCGTCGTCATTACTATCGCTTTGCTAATTCTTGTGCGATACCTGCCGCTATAACATCATTTATCGTTATTGTCCTGTTCTGAGTTAAAGCGTAGGAAAGCAGGAAAACTAGTTTACCCATGGAACTGATGACGTTGTAAGGCCTAAAATTGGCAATTCATTGACGTCTGTCCACTAGCGGCAATACCATCAGCTTCTTCCCTAGCTACTTATTTCTTCCAGGAAAACCCACTTGGTAACAATATAGGGACAGAAACCAGAAAGCATTTCACTCTCCAGTCATCATAATTTTCTTTTTATAAAATAAAAAATAAAAATAGACAACCACACTTTCGCATTTATAATATTAGTATGGAAGTATGGATGGATGGTATTTACCTATACTCGTCATCAGGATTTTATATTAAGTAAAAAAGATATTCATAACACATAGTTTATTCTCCTTACAACACATAACATAAGTAGATTCCCTAAAGTGCAAACTTAAAAGTTAAATAGTAAATTCTAATGATGCCTCTGGAAATTTTTATGCTTTAAGGCTAAGAAGACAAACTAAAACTTAATTCTGCGATTACTTTATTCCATTCACGCTGGTCTTAAAGACATATTCTAAAAATGTCTTAACATGTGTATATGGGGTGGGATAAGGGACATAACTGTCCTAATTAAAAAAAGTAATATCCGTCCTATGCCATATACAACCGACTTATTAAAAGTTCTTGTTCAGTAATCCCAAAAAAAGTACCCATCACGAAAACAACATTCTAATATTTCATAGATAATAATATTAAAATATAATAATTTCTAAAGAGTTTTATGTCCTGTGAGTTAATGTATCCTTTTTTTATTTCTTTTTTGACTCCATCTTCTTTTTTGTAGCCGATAATGTCCTATTTAGAGCTTCTAAAGCAATAGCATCATCCCTCTCTTCTAACACCATCGCTAGCTTTGGGTTCCACTGAGCACCTATAAAAAACAAAATATACATATTTTCAATTATTTAAAATATAAATACCGATATAATATTTATATTTTGAATAAGTCTAAGGATACATTTGTAAAGCAGGGACGCACCAGTAACATCTATAACAAATAAAAAACGCAACGAAAAAAAACATTTTATGTAAAATCATTCAGTTTACTATCTTTAGGCGTTTGTAGATAGGCAATAAACAAACCTAAATCCACAAACAACCGAAAAACATCCGACATTTTGTAGATAAGCGAAAAGAATATCAAGTAGGTTCGCTTGGTCATTGGTTACAAAAGCTTACCGACAGAAAGTGTCTCCAACAATCGGCACCTTCGTTTCTGTCGCTTCAAAACGCATATTTCGTTGTAGGCTTGCAACTCTCCCATGCGCTCATAGGCCGCTTCCAACGCCGCCTGGCGGTCCAGTTTGTTCGATTCTATCAATTCTGGTGTCATGATGGCGCTTGGAAAATTAAAAATGAAATTTAAATAATTTCCCCCTTTTCAAGTTTCTTTTGGAACAAACTTTCATGAAATAAAGGTTTCAGTATAACTTCTCTACACATAATATACGTCATGTAATGTTCTTTTTCTTTACAAAAAGAAAACAAATTTTCAAAAAAAGAAATTAACGATATTGGGCGTAAGTTTAGCATGCTTACAAATTTAACCATAATAGATTTAGGTCCAATGCACAGTTATCTTTAGCCGACTTTGAAAAAAGAAGGAGGTTCGGCTCCTATATTTTTTATGTATGGTAATCAATTCTGAACTGATTTTAGAAGAAAAATATTTTAAAGAGCATTTTCTCAAGGTGGTCCCATCGCCGCTATGTCTGGATCTGATGTTTGAAATCCTGAAAAATCAAGGAAAATACTTAATTTTTGTGTACTTATATGACTTTGTATGTGGTTTTTGACACACTCCTGTTTAAATCTTTATTTTTTTAATATACTTCTGTATTAGGTACTCTCAACTTTTTCAACGAAAGAACTTCGTCTCTAAAATTATTTGAACCCGTCCACGAGGCAGTAGGAGTAAGGAGTTTTTTTTAATTATCTTACGCACAAAAAATATGATGAGCCGTTTATACTCGTATCACATGAATAGCAGATAACAAAAATAACTACGTTACCAAAAACCAACTTCAAAATTAAAAAGTAAAAAATAATAAAGATTTAATGTTAATTATATACTACATATTATTTATATTTGCTATTTACTAATAGGTTCGAAGTCGGTGCAAAGCCAATTTAATACTTACTTATAACATAATTATTAGTTTAAAGCATGGCACCGACTTCAAATCTGTTAGTAAACAGCAAATATAAATAATAGGTAGTATATATTCAATATTAAATCTTCATTATTATTTACTTTTTAGTTTCGAAGTCGGTTTTTGTTAACGTGGTTATTTTTATTTAATACTTATTAGTTTATTGCCAAAATACAGGCGAAAGTAGATACAAATGCTCATAAAGTAAAAACTAATGGGCCTGCCAGAATCAAATTTTTATGGGACCAATTCGAAACTATTCTGCATCAAACAAAAAAGAATTACGTAAATCAGTACAGAAACCTCGAAGAAATCGGTGTACATACATAAAAATATCTACTAGCCGAATTGAGAACCTCCTCTTTTTTTCGAACTCTGTTGAAAACATCGGGATCTGTATAACAGGCAGTTTTTCTATAACTTAGCATTATAAAAAGTGTATTTTCTGTTAAAGTAATTAGGGATGAACTGGAGATAATATTACCATCATAAAGTTGGGTTTTGTGGAAATGTTATTAATGAAATAATAGATTTTAAATAAATAACAAAATGGCATTAATGTTAAACTCAATCATCTGTGTACCGTTTATAACGTTCCGAAATAATTCATCACCGCAACAGGAACAATAATAATAAATTCATTCGTTGTATTGTTAATTGTTTGTGAAATTATAACCGACGTTTTGCTAACTATTTATCATTCACAGGAGCACAGTGTTATTACTTTGCAAATCATTACTCCATTTCCTGCTTAAAATTTCGAAATATTCCTAATTACATATTAATATTTCACCCTTTGCTGGCCCAAAGGATGACGGTGGAGTACCAATAGACATTAAATAATCCAACGAGCTAAATAATTTAGATATTATATTTTGTTTTGTGCACAGTAGACAGAAACAATGATAAAAACATCGTATACTCCCCGTGTTGGTCGGGCTTTGCAGAATAGACCATCTGCTTTCCTGTCAGGCAGCTCGTAAAAGGTGAGCATAGGCTTATCGTCACTAGCACCGTGACATATGACTACGTGGTCGAGTTGCACAGCGACTCACCCGAATTAGTACCACCGCCTTACCTATACCTGCCGCCATAACGTCATGACGTGTTCTGGTTTGGAGGGTAAGGTAGCCGGTAAACTAACTTTTGCTCGAGGTCTCACATCCCGGCCACAGGTTGGCAACGCACTATTACCACCTTTGGTGTCTCTAGGCGGTGTGAATTTCTTACCATCAGGAAATCCGTCTGCTTGTTTGCCTTCCAATATCATAAAAAAAAATACAAATCTTCAAAAAGCTCATCTGAAAACAATCAATATTGTTTGGACTTCGCACTTTGTAATGGAACTGAAAGACAAACAAGCAAACGCTGAAAACTGATCCCCAGAGA